>JAXCGZ010019293.1:42500-70470 GCA_037179515.1 Halocaridina rubra | reverse complement strand
AAAAACTTAATCTACATTCTCTAGAGAGGCGAAGAGTTAGGGGGGATATGATTGAAGTATATAAATGGTTTAAAGGGATCAACAAGGGAGATATTAATAAAGTTTTAAAAATTCATGATCAAACCAGAACTCGTAATAATGGATTTAAGCTTGATAAATTTAGGTTCAGAAGGGAAATTGGTAAAAATTGGTTTGGTAATAGAGTAGCTGATGCATGGAACAAGCTTCCTAGTATGATAGTAAATGCCAATACCTTAGACACCTTCAAATGTAGATTAGATAGACATATGACAGAGGTAGGGTGGGTATGAATAGGTTAGTGCTTATTAGAAAAATCATAAAAATAAAAATAGAATAAATAAGTAGAGTAGAATAGAATAGGTTAGACATGCTGAAAATACAATTCAAAAATGGAGCTGCCTCGTGTGTGCCAGTAGGCATGTTGCAGTGTCCTCTATTCTTATGTTCTTATGTTCAAATTTCGGGGTAATCCGCTACCTGCGACCTGACCTGCTGGATTAACTACCCACATCTGTACCCCAGAAATCCCTTCCCATACCTCATTAGATAATTTAGTTTATAAGCCCTCAATATCTCTTGCTCTAAAGTTTGGAACAATATTCTTATTTTCCTTTATAGTTTCCTTGAAAATTATGTTAAATCTAATGAAATCATGGTCACTGTTGCCCAATTTTTCACCAACTTCTAAATTTGTAACCATATTCTCTCTGTTACTAAGAACTAAATCTAGTGTATTCACCCCCCGTGTTGCTTCATGTACATGCTGAGAAAGGAAATTGTCTTCTACTACTTCCAAAAACTCCTTAGAGCTACTATCACCTGTTATGGTTTCCCAGTTAATATGTCTAAAATTAAAATCGTCTACAATGCAAACTCTATTTGACCTGCTCACTTTAGAAATTTCATCGTATATAACTTGCGACTCTATATTATCTAGATCAGGTGGTCTGTAGACTACTCCTACAACTAGACTTTCTATATTATTTTTAATTTAAACCCATAAGGTTTCTGAATTTAGATTTGTCTTAATTCCAGACTTAATGCAGCTTCTGAGGCTATCTTTAATATACATAATTACCCCTCCCCCTCTTTTATCTGCACTACGATCAGCATTATAAAGTTTATATCCTGTAATTATGTACTCAGCTTTAAGGTGTTTGCTTTCTAAATTAATCCAACTTTCACTAATGCATATTATATCCGGTCTCTCACTACATACTATGGCTCTCAGTTCTTCTATCTTGTTACCTAAACTACGGCTATTTGTATAATATACTTTTAAACTTTCTCTAGCTTCACCCTTCTTGTGGCTATTCTTTTTGTTAATATTTGTTCTATGTAACAAATGGTTCTTATCCTTAGACTCCCAGTTATTTGTCCCACTATTTACTGAACCCTTACTGACTAATTTCTCTGCACAAGTATTAATCATTTCATTATTTGTGTCTAACAAAACCCCCCTACCTCTCTGTCTATCATACCAGCCAATACCGAGACACCTGAATTAGAAAGATGCACTCCATCCCTTGCATACATATGCTTACGACTAGTGAAGTGATCCCACCCATCTATAAAACCTATATTATTCTCCCGACAGAAGACTTTCATCCTAGCATTTACTCCTATAGCTCGAGACCACCACTCTGAACTTTGGCAAAGCCTAGGGAGAATACCACACATCACAGGAACTGCACCCCTTTTCCTAATCTTATCCAGGGCTTGTCTATACAACCTAATCAGCTCTTCACTTCTACCATCCTGCACGTCATTTCCACCAGCTATCAAACAAACAACATCTTTTTTCTCAATCCAGCTATTTATTGACTCACCCACCTTCTTCATACCTGCTCCAGGGAAAAAATATTTTCCTCTAACTCTATGCCTCAGTTTCCTGTCTACATATCTGCATAGTGAATCCCCTACAATTAATAAGGAGCGAGACTTATCCGGAGGATGGGTTACTCCGACCTTGGGAGACTTACCTAGGCTCTTGACCTGAGAGCTTTTCCCACTTCCATTTTTACGATCGCTAGTACACCTATCTGACTCTATGGTTCCTGAAGAATTACTGCCGCCACTGTCACATTCATCTCTAAGTGACCTAAATGAATTAGCAACCTGTAGTCTAAAAGTATCATTTTTCTTAAGAACCATCTTCGTTGAACCCCTATTCACAACTTTCCAGTCGTCTTCATTATTCAATCGTCCCTTCCTGGTTAACACCTCTACTTTACCTCTCAGATCCCTGTTCTCCTCAGCTAAGGATCTGACCTCTTGCCTGACTGCGGCCAACTCATTTCTTAAATTAAATATGAGTTTGCTTGCGTCAGACGAGGACAAATCCCCAGCACAGCCACAAACAGCACCAACAACGACACCACCACCAACACCACTACCACTAACACCACCAGCACAAAGAACACCACCACTCTCCATTGTACTAAGTATGGTCAAGATTAGAGCTACTGGAAGCACGTCCTCACTGGATGAACCCAGGAACTAAACCCGTGATTGCATCCTATATTCTAACTATTATGAACACTTCCATTGTTACTAAAAAGTTTCCTGACTCTTGGAAAATAGCACATGTAATACCTCTGCATAAAAAGGGGGACAGAGAAGATGTGACAAACTATCGTCCCATTTCCCTCCTACCCATTTTCTCTAAAATATTACAAAAAATTGTTGCATGCCAACTTATGTCATATTTAGAATCAAATAGAATAATAAGTATTAACCAGCATGGTTTCAGACCGAAACTTTCGACAGAAACTGCACTGCTTAAAGTTACGAATAGTATATATAATAATATAGTTATGAAAAAAATATCTCTTCTCGTATTATTAGACTTATCAAAAGCCTTCGACAGTGTAAACCATGAAATTCTTTTAAGTAAATGTATTAACTTAAATATTGATCCAAGCTGGTTTAGCGAGTATCTATCTAATCGTAAACAGTCCATACGTCTTAACAACATTATCTCTGTGCCAAAAAATGTATCATTTGGTGTTCCACAGGGATCAGTACTTGGTCCTATCCTCTTCTCCATTTACGTAAATGATCTATCTTCTTTCATTTCTGACTGTCTAGTCGTACAATATGCAGATAACACTCAACTACTCCTTAGTGGTGATATTAATAATCTCCCAGAGCTAACTTTAAGAGCAGAAAACACTCTGTCAAAAACTAAAACCTATTTCCAAGAAATTGGGCTGTTAATTAACGAAAGTAAAACACAGTGCATATTTATTGGTTCAAGGTTCCACATAGCACAAATTCCAGAAAACACAACAATTAATTTTTGCGACAATATTATCACACCTAGCAAAAGAGTCAAAAACCTAGGAATTCACTTTGATAACCACATGTTGTTTGATTCCCACATAGATAAAGTATGCAAAAAGGTTACAGGAACATTAATGTACTTATCACGTATAAAAGACAATTTTGAGACTACCACTCGAATAACTGTTGTTGAATCTCTAGCCCTAAGTCACATTAATTACTGCACAACTGTTTGGGGAGCTACCACTAAGACTCAGATAAACAGAATACAGAAGCTTATTAATTTTGCAGCTCGAGTTGCCCTGGGAGGAATAAGAAAATATGACCACATCACACCAGCTCTCAATAAACTTGGGTGGTTGCGGGCAGAAAATAAGGTCGCTTATGCTATTTATGATTTTATATTCAAAATTTTGGACCATCATTATCCTAGCTGGCTATTTGATTTAAAAACAGTCAGGGATATAAGGGGAACCAACACAAGACAGAGCAGTGAGCTCTTTATTCACAGAACAAACACAGAAGCAGGTTCAAAGATGATCACTATCAAAGGGCCAACACTCTGGAATAATATTCCAGAGCATCTTAAAAATGCATCCTCTTTCACAGCCTTCAAAGGCAAACTATATAGTTTTCTTTTGGACAAATAGTTGCTGCTCATTAAGAACTAATTATTCTCATTGTAAGGAAACAAATATGGAAATGATGCCGATAATAACGATCCTGTATCTAGTGGCATACTTACTACTTTATTATTAACATTATTGTAACATTTTTGTTACAGTATTATTATTTTCTATGAAAGCTATATTTAATTTAACTATATGTCTAACCTTCTTATTTGTTAGTTTAATTACATGTCTACTTATAAGTTACTATTAATGTTGAATAACCATTGTACAAAATGGAAATAAATGTTTTTGTTTTGTTTGTTTTTGTTTTATTTGCTTATTTCAAGGCTCGAAAGAGATTGGGAATTGAATTAAATGCTAAAATAAAGCTACGAGTGAGGTTGGGGAATCTGTAATATGAACATAATGGCATTCACTTATAATGCATTCATTCCTAAGTATAGCAGATATAAGGTTGGATTCTTTTTAACCTTCTGTGGTGTAGTTGTAGCGCTTTGACCTAGTAATCATAAGTCCTAGGTTCGAGTCCCGGTCGGGGTAAAAATATGATTCATGTTTTCACATATGTAATGTGCCTATTTGGTTATTTCATGGCCCGAATGAGATTGCGAATTGAAGTAAATGCTTAAATGAAGCCACGAGTGAGGTTGGGGAATCTGTAATATGAACATAGTGGCATTCAGTTAGAATGCGTTCATTCCTAAGTATAGCAAATATAAGCTAAAAGGTTGGATTCCTTTTAACCTTTTGTGGTGTAGTTGTAGCGCCTTGACTTAGTAATCATAAGTCCTAGGTTCAAGTCCCGGTCGGGGTAAAAAAAAAAAAAAAAATATATATATATATATATATATATATATATATATATATATATATATATATATATATATATATATACATATACATATATACATATATACATATATACATATATATATATATATATATATATATATATATATATATATATATATATATATATATATATATATAGATATATAGATATATATATATATATAGATATATATATATATATATATATATATATATATATATATATATATATATATATATATATATATATATATATATATATATATATATATATATATATATATATATTTATATATATATATATATATATATATATATATATATATATATATATATATATATATATATATATATATATATATATATATATATATATATATATATATATCTATATATATATATATATCTATATATATATATCTATATATATCTATATATAAATATATATATATATATATATATATATATATATATATATATATATATATATATATATATATATATATATATATATGTATATATATATATATATATATATATATATATATATATATATATATATATACATATATATATATATATATATATATATATATATATATATATATATATATATATATATGAATCATTTTTTTACCCCGACCGGGACTCGAACCTAGGACTTATGATTACTAAGTCAAGGCGCTACCACTACACCACAGAAGGTTAAAAGGAACCCAACCTTATAGGATATATCTGCTATACTTAGGAATGAACGCATTCTAACTGAATGCCACTATGTTCATATTACAGATTCCCCAACCTCACTCGTGGCTTCATTTTAGCATTTAATTCAGGTTGGGGAATCTGTAATATGAACATAGTGGCATTCAGTTAGAATGCGTTCATTCCTAAGTATAGCAGATATAAGCTATAAGGTTGGGTTCCTTTTAACCTTCTGTGGTGTAGTGGTAGCGCCTTGACTTAGTAATCATAAGTCCTAGGTTCGAGTCCCGGTCGGGGTAAAAAAAAAAATGATTCATGTTTTCACATATGTAATGTGCTTATCTGATATATATATATATATATATATATATATATATATATATATATATATATATATATATATATATATATATATATATATGTATATATATATATATATATATATATATATATATATATATATATATATATATATATATATATGTATATATATATATATATATATATATATATATATATATATATATATATATATATATATATATATATATATATATATATATATATATATATATATATATATATATATATATATATATATATATATATAAATATATATATATGTACATATATATATACATATATATATATATATATATATATATATATATATATATATATATATATATATATATATATATATATATATATATATATATATATATATATATATATATATATATATATATATATATATATATATATATATATATATATATATCTATATCTATATCTATATATATATCTATATCTATATCTATATATATATATATATATATATATATATATATATATATATATATATATATATATATATATATATATATATATATATTGTCGCGAGGAAAAGGTTAAGAAAGTCAAATGTTGTATCTTTGCTTTTAGGCCTCTCACATAGATGCCAAGAACCGGTAGAGGGCAGAGTGCTTAACCAAAAATCCACCCACCAGAGAGGAGAGCACACACAGAGTGTGTCAGTTGAAAGCTAGGAATTGCTGGGGGCAGAACTACGATCTATTTAGAAGTTTCTCCATATGATGGTTAAGAACTGTGAGGTGTGTTAACGGGAAGCTTTTAGGAAATGAGTGTATAGTTTTGATAAACATATATAAAGAAGATGATGCATATCTGTTATCACCGACTTCTCTTCCAAACCTAACATAATATATGAAGACAGTCCGGTGCTATTCAGCTCTATCTTAAAGAGAGAGAAGGATAGCACATCAGTGGTGGCAGCGGTGGGATGAATCCAGGCCAGGAAGATCTAAATAGATTATCTGAATGGTCGGACAAATGGCAAATGGAATTTAATGTTGAAAAATGTAAAGTAGTTAAAATGGGTACTATAAAAGACAATACTAGTTATAAGCTAAATAACCATGAAATCATGAGTTCTCAGTGTAAAGGGGATTTGGGAGTTCTTGTGAGTAGTAGTCTTAAGCCAAGAGAGCAATGCACAGCAGTCAGAAATAAAGCAAACAGAATTTTAGGATTTATCTCAAGAAGCGTTAGCAATAGGACGGAAAAAGTTATTTTGCAGCTCTATCTTGCATTAGTTAGGCCCCATTTAGATTATGCTGTGCAATTCTGGTCACCCTATTATAGAATGGAAATTGAATCCTTGGAGAGAGTGCAACGAAGAATGACCAAGATGATACACAATATCAGAAATCTACCATATGAGGACAGATTAAAAAAACTTAATCTACATTCTCTAGAGAGGCGAAGAGTTAGAGGGGATATGATTGAAGTGTATAAATGGTTTAAAGGGATTAACAAGGGAGATATTAATAAAGTTTTAAAAATTCATGATCAAACCAGAACTCGTAATAATGGATTTAAGCTTGATAAATTTAGGTTCAGAAGGGAAATTGGTAAAAATTGGTTTGGTAATAGAGTAGCTGATGCATGGAACAAGCTTCCTAGTATGATAGTAAATGCCAATACCTTAGACACCTTCAAATGTAGATTAGATAGACATATGACAGAGGTAGGGTGGGTATAAATAGGTTAGTGCTTGATAGGAAAACCATAAAAAGAAAAATAGAATAAATAAGTAGAGTAGAATAGAATAGGTGAGACATGCTGAAAATACAATTAAAAAATGGAGCTGCCTCGTGTGTGCCAGTAGGCATGTTGCAGTGTCCTCTATTCTTATGTTCTTATGTTCATAATTACAGTGAAGAGACAAGAAAAAAAATAATATTAATGCATCTCTGTAAGCAATGTCCGAGGTAGAAAAGATTCGTCGAATGAAGAAACTTCTAGACGCTTACAAGCAAGCGACGCCGAGAGAGACGCCTCAGGCTCCAACCACGCTCAGAGTATTGAGAAACCACGGCCAGTCCCAGCACTCCCCCATCCCCGAATAGGAATGGTTCTCCACGGTATGAGTTGTACCATGCATTTTGACTCCGAGGGAAAGTTGCTGAAACTTCGTTCAAGAAGGCTGAGACAAGTCAGCTGGGAGAAAGGTTCAGTGCGACCCATGTATATCACTGTGCGCCGCACTGTGAATGTGGCCTTGAGATTCAGCGCACCAGGAGTTAGTTGTTGCTGACTTTGACTAAGAAGATGCCTGTGATGGCAAATCGACGATTTTACGAGACATATGGACGACGTTAGTGAGAAAATCAACTATCGCAGAAGAAAGAAAAAAACCCTCCTCCAATGCCTGTGGCCGTGACGTCCTTCAAGAAGCACGCCAAATAGCTAAGTACTTGTAATTTGTATTCATTGAGTAATGGGACCATTAGTATAAGAAATTGAGGTCGGTGGAATCCGCCATTTACTCTGTAGTTATGCTTTGACTCAGCCACCCCACATATAAAATGAAGTATGGCTTTAGTAAATTAATAAAAGTAGAATTTCTGTACCCATTACTAACATGAATAATTTGTACTAATAGCTATAAGCAGTAATAACCCAGCCACTGAGGGGGGCAAGCCAGCCTCAACTTGGTGCCGGTCCCAAGCCCGGGTAAATGGGGAGGGTTGGCGGCAGGAAGGGCATCCGGCCATAAAAATTTTGCCAAAACCAAAATATGGCCAGTACAGATAACTGGCCAGAAACATCGACCCTACATAAAAGTGGGAAAAGATGTATACGAAGAAGAAGAAGCTATAATCAGTAATAAACTCGATTTATTTTTATTATTTCAACAATGTAGCGAGTAATTGCGTTTGAAGGGTGTTCCATTTATTTTTATCATTGCCTAAGTTAATTATTAAACAGGCGAATTTATTGATTTAAATTGAAAAAATTTAATGTACTTGTAATATTGTTCCTATATTAATTTCTTAAAGCGAAAACTGGCAGTGTTTATAAATAGAATATAAGAAGCAGAGTTTTTATATTCTCGGATATGAGCGAACGAATTATATTGAGAAACAAATTTGAGTCCTTTTTAAAGTCCTTTCATTTTTTTTATTTATTTTTGCGTGTGATTTCCAAGAAAGGAATGCGGAAATAACCGATCGATCTCTCAACTTCGATATTATAAAGAAATAGTAATTGTACTTATTTCTTTATGTTAAAATACGTATATGTCATATCCTTTTGAAGAATAAGAAAATTTTGTGATATTATTAAGATCTTTACTGTTTGATATAACGAGTAGAGTAGAATTGTTGCCGTGATAGGGAGGTTAAGGTGTCGCCCTAATGCACCGTTGTTGGGTAGTATAGGGAGGACCTAGGACTGGTGACGCAGTTATGCGACCCCTCCGGCCGCTCGCGAGCTTATGCCACAAACTCCTTCAGAATTACGGGGAAGGAAATAGGCGCCGAAAAGAGATCTCTCAGGGGGATTTCCTTAGAGAGGGTGAGTTACGAGTGTGAGTGAGAGAACGACTGTGACTGACCGCGGGTATCATGGAAGGGATGCTCTCGTGGGTGGAATCGCGAAAAGTTCCTTAGGAAGTTGGATGAGGACAGGGTCTGGGAGAACTTCCCCTGCATCACCCGTGTCTTAATAAGAACATAAGAACATAAGAACATAATAATAAGACTTTATTTCCAACGTACATTGGGTATTCAAATATGGGTGTACTATTAAAATTTACAAGTAAAATCTTCCTTTAAGAGAACATAAGAACATAAGAATAGAGGACACTGCAACATGCCTACTGGCACACACGAGGCAGCTCCATTTTTGAATTGTATTTTCAGCATGTCTAACCTATTCTATTCTACTCTACTTATTTATTCTGTTTTTATTTTTATGATTTTTCTAATAAGCACTAACCTATTCATACCCACCCTACCTCTGTCATATGTCTATCTAATCTACATTTGAAGATGTCTAAGGTATTGGCATTTACTATCATACTAGGAAGCTTGTTCCATGCATCAGCCACTCTATTACCAAACCAATTTTTACCAATTTCCCTTCTGAACCTAAATTTATCAAGCTTAAATCCATTATTACGAGTTCTGGTTTGATCATGAATTTTTAAAACTTTATTAATATCTCCCTTGTTAATCCCTTTAAACCATTTATACACTTCAATCATATCCCCCCTAACTCTTCGCCTCTCTAGAGAATGTAGATTAAGTTTTTTTAATCTGTCCTCATATGGTAGATTTCTGATATTGTGTATCATCTTGGTCATTCTTCGCTGCACTCTCTCCAAGGATTCAATTTCCATTCTATAATAGGGTGACCAGAATTGCACAGCATAATCTAAATGGGGCCTAACTAATGCAAGATAGAGCTGCAAAATAACTTTTTCCGTCCTATTGCTGATGCTTCTTGAGATAAATCCTAAAATTCTGTTTGCTTTATTTCTGACTGCTGTGCATTGCTCTCTTGGCTTAAGACTACTACTCACAAGAACTCCCAAATTCCTTTCACACTGAGAACTCATGATTTCATGGTTATTTAGCTTATAACTAGTATTGTCTTTTATAGTACCCATTTTAACTACTTTACATTTTTCAACATTAAATTCCATTTGCCATTTGTCCGACCATTCAGATAATCTATTTAGATCTTCCTGTAAAGCATGAATGTCTTCTTTTCCATTTATAGTTCTACCTATTTTAGTGTCGTCTGCGAATTTACTTAGGTTACTACTGATATCCGAATCCAGATCATTTAGATATACGATGAATAATAGAGGACCCAGTACCGAGCCTTGTGGTACCCCGCTAGTAACCGAGCCCCACTCTGATTTCTCTCCATTTATGCAAGCCCTCTGTTTTCTGTCTTTTAACCATTGTTTGATCCATCTGAGAACAGCTCCTCCTATACCATGAGCTTCCAGCTTTTTAACTAATTTTTTTTTTTTTTTTTTGTGAGGAACTCTATCAAAAGCTTTGCTAAAATCTAGATATATTGTATCATATTCTTTGCCACAATCTACTGCCTCGTAAACTTCTGAATAAAAAGACAGTAAGTTTGTAAGGCACGAAAAACCCTTAAGACACCCGTGTTGTGAAAGTTTTATCAGTCTGTGTAATTCTAGATGTGCCCTTATTTTATTTGCAATTATGGATTCTAGAATCTTACCCACTGTTGACGTTAAACTTACCGGCCTATAATTATTCTTTTTAACACGTTCTCCTTTTTTAAATATTGGTACCACATCTGCCAATTTCCACTCCATGGGTACCGATCCTAATTTTATTGAATTATTAAATAATGCATTCCTTTAATATTCTAGCATATATTCCATCAGGTCCCGGAGATTTATGAGCCTTTAATTTATCTATTTCTTTTATTACCTCCTCTCTCGTAATATTTATTGAACTAAGTATATTATCGGGACTGTCTCTGTAAATGGATTCTACTTCCGGAATATTTTCCAAGTTTTCATTTGTAAATACAGATAAGAAATAATCATTTAAACATGTACACATCACTTTATCGTCATAAGAACATAAGAACATAAGAACATAAGAATAGAGGACACTGCAACATGCCTACTGGCACACACGAGGCAGCTCCATTTTTGGATTGTATTTTCAGCATGTCATAGCCATTGGCTACTTCAATTGGTCCGACTTTTTCCTCAAATTTTGTTTGATAATGTTGATAAAACCCTTTAGGATTTTCTTTAGCTTCTCCTGCTATTCTAACTTCGTATTTTCTTTTCGACTCTCTAACTATCTTTTTAACTTCCCTGTTTAACTGTATATATTGCTGCCTCACCTGCTCTTCACCTCTTTTTAGTTTCCTGTATATTCCTCTTTTAATACCTATAAGATTCTTTATTCTATTGTTCATCCATTTAGGGTCATTTTTTCTTGATCTGCAATGTTTCATGGGAATATAGTCTCTCTGACTATTCTTAAGAGTCATGACAAAATTGTTATATTCCTCATCCAAATTTATATTAACTGACGGGCTGCTGTTCTTTCCTGTGAGAGAATTTAATGTATTGATCTTATCTTGTGATAATCCTTGGCATGTGGTACTCAAATTTTGGGGTAATCCACTACCTGCGACCTGACCTGCTGGATTAACTACCCACATCTGTACCCCAGAAATCCCTTCCCATACCTCATTAGATAATTTAGTTTTTAAGCCCTCAAAATCTCCTGCTCTAAAGTTTGGAACAATATTCTTATTTTCCTTTATAGTTTCCTTGAAAATTATGTTAAATCTAATGGAATCATGGTCACTGTTGCCCAATTTTTCACCAACTTCTAAATTTGTAACCATATTCTCTCTATTACTAACAACTAAATCTAGTGTATTTACCCCCCGTGTTGCTTCATGTACATGCTGAGAAAGGAAATTGTCTTCTACTACTTCCAAAAACTCCTTAGAGCTACTATCACCTGTTAAGGTTTCCCAGTTAATATGTCTAAAATTAAAATCGCCTACAATGCAAACTCTATTTGACCTGCTCACTTTAGAAATTTCATCGTATATAACTTGCGACTCTATATTATCTAGATCAGGTGGTCTGTAGACTACTCCTACAACTAGACTTTCTATATTATTTTTAATTTCAACCCATAAGGTTTCTGAATTTAGATTTGTCTTAATTCCAGACTTAATGCAGCTTCTGAGGCTATCTTTAATATACATAATTACCCCTCCCCCTCTTTTATTTGCACTACGATCAGCATTATAAAGTTTATATCCTGTAATTATGTACTCAGCTTTAAGGTGTTTGCTTTCTAAATTAATCCAACTTAAGAACATAAGAACATAAGAATAGAGGACACTGCAACATGCCTACTGGCACACACGAGGCAGCTCCATTTTTTAATTGTATTTTCAGCATGTCTAACCCATTCTATTCTACTCTACTTATTTATTGTTTTTCTTTTTATGATTTTTCTAATAAGCACTAACCTATTTATACCCACCCTACCTCTGTCATATGTATATCTAATCTACATTTGAAGGTGTCTAAGGTATTTTCATTTACTATCATACTAGGAAGCTTGTTCCATGCATCAGCTACTCTATTACCAAACCAATTTTTACCAATTTCCCTTCTGAACCTAAATTTATCAAGCTTAAATCCATTATTACGAGTTCTGGTTTGATCATGAATTTTTAAAACTTTATTAATATCTCCCTTGTTAATCCCTTTAAACCATTTATACACTTCAATCTTATCCCCCCTAATTCTTCGCCTCTCTAGAGAATGTAGATTAAGTTTTTTTAATCTGTCCTCATATGGTAGATTTCTGATATTGTGTATCATCTTGGTCATTCTTCGTTGCACTCTCTCCAAGGATTCAATTTCCATTCTATAATAGGGTGACCAGAATTGCACAGCATAATCTAAATGGGGCCTAACTAATGCAAGATAGAGCTGCAAAATAACTTTTTCCGTCCTATTACTGACGCTTCTTGAGATAAATCCTAAAATTCTGTTTGCTTTATTTCTGACTGCTGTGCATTGCTCTCTTGGCTTAAGACTACTACTCACAAAAACTCCCAAATTCCTTTCACACTGAGAACTCATGATTTCATGGTTATTTAGCTTATAACTAGTATTGTCTTTTATAGTACCCATTTTAACTACTTTACATTTTTCAACATTAAATTCCATTTGCCATTTGTCCGACCATTCAGATAATCTATTTAGATCTTCCTGTAAAGCATGAATGTCTTCTTTTCCATCTATAGTTCTACCTATTTTAGTGTCGTCTGCGAATTTACTTAGGTTACTACTGATATCCGAATCCAGATCATTTAGATATACGATGAATAATAGAGGACCCAGTACCGAGCCTTGTGGTACCCCGCTTGTAACCGAGCCCCACTCTGATTTCTCTCCATTTATGCAAACCCTCTGTTTTCTGTCTTTTAACCATTGTTTGATCCATCTGAGCACAGCTCCTCCTATACCATGAGCTTCCAGCTTTTTAACTAATCTTTTGTGAGGAACTCTATCAAAAGCTTTGCTAAAATCTAGATATATTGTATCATATTCTTTGCCACAATCTACTGCCTCGTAAACTTCTGAATAAAAAGACAGTAAGTTTGTAAGGCACGAAAAACCCTTAAGAAACCCGTGTTGTGAAAGTTTTATCAGTCTGTGTAATTCTAGATGTGCCCTTATTTTATTTGCAATTATGGATTCTAGAATCTTACCCACTGTTGACGTTAAACTTACTGGCCTATAATTATTCTTTTTAACACGTTCTCCTTTTTTAAATATTGGTACCACATCTGCCAATTTCCACTCCATGGGTACCGATCCTAATTTTATTGAATTATTAAATAATGCAGTTAGAGGACAACTAAGCTCTTCCTTGCATTCCTTTAATATTCTAGCATATATTCCATCAGGTCCCGGAGATTTATGAGCCTTTAATTTATCTATTTCTTTTATTACCTCCTCTCTCGTAATATTTATTGAACTAAGTATATTATCGGGACTGTCTCTGTAAATGGATTCTACTTCCGGAATATTTTCCAAGTTTTCATTTGTAAATACAGATAAGAAATAATCATTTAAACATGTACACATCACTTTATCGTCATCTGTGATATGGCCATTGGCTACTTCAATTGGTCCGACTTTTTCCTTAAATTTTGTTTGATAATGTTGATAAAACCCTTTAGGATTTTCTTTAGCTTCTCCTGCTATTCGAACTTCGTATTTTCTTTTCGACTCTCTAACTATCTTTTTAACTTCCCTGTTTAACTGTATATATTGCTGCCTCACCTGCTCTTCACCTCTTTTTAGTTTCCTGTATATTCCTCTTTTAATACCTATAAGATTCTTTATTCTATTGTTCATCCATTTAGGGTCATTTTTTCTTGATCTGCAATGTTTCATGGGAATATAGTCTCTCTGACTATTCTTAAGAGTCATGACAAAATTGTTATATTCTTCATCCAAATTTATATTAACTGACGGGCTGCTGTTCTTTCCTGTGAGAGAATTTAATGTATTGATCTTATCTTGTGATAATCCTTGGCATGTGGTACCCAAATTTCTGGGTAATCCGCTACCTGCGACCTGACCTGCTGGATTAACTACCCACATCTGTACCCCAGAAATCCCTTCCCATACCTCATTAGATAATTTAGTTTTTAAGCCCTCAAAATCTCCTGCTCTAAAGTTTGGAACATTATTCTTATTTTCCTTTATAGTTTCCTTGAAAATTATGTTAAATCTAATGGAATCATGGTCACTGTTGCCCAATTTTTCACCAACTTCTAAATTTGTAACCATATTCTCTCTATTACTAAGAACTAAATCTAGTGTATTCACCCCCCGTGTTGCTTCATGTACATGCTGAGAAAGGAAATTGTCTTCTACTACTTCCAAAAACTCCTTAGAGCTACTATCACCTGTTATGGTTTCCCAGTTAATATGTCTAAAATTAAAATCGCCTACAATGCAAACTCTATTTGACCTGCTCACTTTAGAAATTTCATCGTATGACTTGCGACTCTATATTATCTAGATCAGGTGGTCTGTAGACTACTCCTACAACTAGACTTTCTATATTATTTTTAATTTCAACCCATAAGGTTTCTGAATTTAGATTTGTCTTAATTCCAGACTTAATGCAGCTTCTGAGGCTATCTTTAATATACATAATTACCCCTCCCCCTCTTTTATCTACACTACGATCAGCATGATAAAGTTTATATCCTGTAATTATGTACTCAGCTTTAAGGTGTTTGCTTTCTAATTTAATCCAACTTTCACTAATGCATATTATATCCGGTCTCTCACTACATACTATGGCTCTCAGTTCTTCTATCTTGTTACCTAAACTACGGCTATTTGTATAATATACTTTTAAACTTTCTCTAGCTTCACCCTTCATGTGGCTATTCTTTTTGTTAATATTTGTTCTATGTAACAAATGGTTCTTATCCTTAGACTCCCAGTTATTTGACCCACTATTTACTGAACCCTTACTGACTAATTTCTCTGCACAAGTATTAATCATTTCATTATTTGTGTCTAACAAAACCCCCCTACCTCTCTGTCTATCATATTAGCCAATACCGAGACACCTGAATTAGAAAGATGCACTCCATCCCTTGCATACATATGCTTACGACTAGTGAAGTGATCCCACCCGTCTATAAAACCTATATTATTCTCCCGACAGAAGACTTTCATCCTAGCATTTACTCCTATAGCTCGAGACCACCACTCTGAACTTTGGCTAAGCCTAGGGAGAATACCACACATCACAGGAACTGCACCTCTTTTCCTAATCTTATCCAGGGCTTGTCTATACAACCTAATCAGCTCTTCACTTCTACCATCCTGCACGTCATTTCCCCCAGCTATCAAACAAACAACATATTTTTTCTCAATCCAGCTATTTATTGACTCACCCACCTTCTTCATACCTGCTCCAGGGAAAAATTATTTTCCTCTAACTCTATGCCTGAGTTTCCTGTCTACATATCTGCATAGTGAATCCCCTACAATTACCAAAGAACGAGACTTATCCGGAGGATGGGTTACTCCGACCTTGGGAGACTTACCTAGGCTCTTGACCTGAGAGCTTTTCCCACTTCCATTTTTCCGATCGCTAGTACACCTATCTGACTCTATGGTTCCTGAAGAATTACTGCCGCCACTGTCACACTCATATGCAAGCCATATGAGTGTAGTTTTAATGGGAGGTGCTGTAGCCGTTGAGATATCTATTCAGAGATATTTTTGAGACAATGTGATTGTTCCGCCTGCCCAGGTATGGCCGAAATGCAGACCTTATTTTATTTTTTGGATTTTGTCCCCTACTCCTCCAACGAGATTATTATTCAATTTTTGAAAATTCCAAGAGAAATATTAGGTGATAAAGGATGCAAATCTATGAATGATTTTTTTTTTCTAGCTGCAGTATATGCATTATTTGTCCAAAAGAGTATGCTAAATAAGTAAAATAAAACTTTGAAGTTTTAGCCATGATAATGTTTGTCACCATTATTTCAGCTTGGTCATGAGGAAGGGAGTGTAAACTCACAAAAATGACAACAAAAATGTCACACCAGCCGTTTTCTGTAGTTGAAAGAGACAAAGTCAATCCAGAAACCAAAGAAACATAAGCGGAACAGCTCCTACGTGCAAAACTCCCCGCAAAAGGTAGCCATTTGAAGTCCAGCAGACAAATATTGAGGGGTATTGGGAGTAGGGACTAAAGAAGGTAGTTAGTACCTATCCAATCGTAAGTATAGAAAAGGAGAAAAAATATATAACTCTTCCCGTCTCCTGAGGTAATTCTGTTGAACAGCCACTCGAAAACACAGATACAAGCTGTTTTTATTTTTTTTCATATAGACGTTTATATATATATATATATATATATATATATATATATATATATATATATATATATATATATATATATATATATATATATATATATATATATATATATATATATATATATATGTAGTCGCCGTGGCTCAGTCGGTAGAGTCTCCGACTCTGAGGCGTCAGGTCGAGGGTTCGCGCCCCGCCACGGTCTGAGGTTAGCAAAGGCATGCACTCAGCGTAAGGATTACATCTGCCAAAACAAGTCCTTCGCAAGAAGGCAACCGTCCTAGCCCTTGGTTGATAAGGGAGTCCGTGACGTAAAACCGGAACCGGAACCATATATATATATATATATATATATATATATATATATATATATATATATATATATATATATATATATATATTTATTTTTATTTTATTTTTTTTTTTGAAAAGTGTATATCGTCTTCATATGATAATTATTACATTTCAAAGAGATACAAATATTAAAGATTTTGAAAAGCTCATTTAGAGATAATTATTGTTAATTACTGTAATTGTCATGAAATTTATAATTACAATTGAGCTAATTAAGATAATTGAGCTTCTCAGAGCTTATATTTTGAGTCCGACATTTAAAAATAATGATAATTAAGTCCTTTTATATCGTCTATTAAGAAAAGATAAGAGTAAATTTTGTTGATAGTAGTAGAGAAAAATAGATAAAAATAAGAAAATTCTCTTGAACATAAGAACATAAGAATAGAGGACACTGCAACATGCCTACTGGCACACACGAGGCAGCTCCATTTTTTAATTGTATTTTCAGCATGTCTAACCTATTCTATTCTACTCTGCTTGTTTATTCTATTTTTCTTTATATGATTTTTCTAATAAGCACTAACCTATTCATACCCACCCTACCTCTGTCATATGTCTATCTAATCTACATTTGAAGGTGTCTAAGGTATTGGCATTTACTATCCTACTACGAAGCTTGTTCCATGCATCAGCTACTCTATTACCAAACCAATTTTTACCAATTTCCCTTCTGAACCTAAATTTATCAAGCTTAAATCCATTATTACGAGTTCTGGTTTGATCATGAATTTTTAAAACTTTATTAATATCTCCCTTGTTAATCCCTTTAAACCATTTATACACTTCAATCATATCCCCCCTAACTCTTCGCCTCTCTAGAGAATGTAGATTAAGTTTTTTTAATCTGTCCTCATATGGTAGATTTCTGATATTGTGTATCATCTTGGTCATTCTTCGTTGCACTCTCTCCAAGGATTCAATTTCCATTCTATAATAGGGTGACCAGAATTGCACAGCATAATCTAAATGGGGCCTAACTAATGCAAGATAGAGCTGCAAAATAACTTTTTCCGTCCTATTGCTGACGCTTCTTGAGATAAATCCTAAAATTCTGTTTGCTTTATTTCTGACTGCTGTGCATTGCTCTCTTGGCTTAAGACTACTACTCACAAGAACTCCCAAATCCCTTTCACACTGAGAACTCATGATTTCATGGTTATTTAGCTTATAACTAGTATTGTCTTTTATAGTACCCATTTTAACTACTTTACATTTTTCAACATTAAATTCCATTTGCCATTTGTCCGACCATTCAGATAATCTATTTAGATCTTCCTGTAAAGCATGAATGTCTTCTTTTCCATTTATAGTTCTACCTATTTTAGTGTCGTCTGCGAATTTACTTAGGTTACTACTGATATCCGAATCCAGATCATTTAGATATACGATGAATAATAGAGGACCCAGTACCGAGCCTTGTGGTACCCCGCTTGTAACCGAGCCCCACTCTGATTTCTCTCCATTTATGCAAACCCTCTGTTTTCTGTCTTTTAACCATTGTTTGATCCATCTGAGAACAGCTCCTCCTATACCATGAGCTTCCAGCTTTTTAACTAATCTTTTGTGAGGAACTCTATCAAGATATCAGCTTTAGTGTAAAATATTGCTAATTTACGATTCTTGTTAAGCTTCCAATAGTTTCATATTTTATTAAATATAATGATCAAATATGATTATAGTATTTTGCTTACATTTCGTCAGAGGTACGTACGTTGACTTATAGCGAGTGTGTGCTTCAACCCAACCCTCTGATTTATGAAAAGAGAAAAGATTGCCACACTAGACAACTATGTGGATGCTTATTTCACTAACGTTATTTGCAATGTTAAACAAAGAATGGATTTATGCTTCGATGTTTCTTTATTTGTACACTAAGTTATTTTGGTTTTAAAGGAATGCAAGGAAGAGCTTAGTTGTCCTCTAACTGCATTATTTAATAATTCAATAAAATTAGGATCGGTACCCATGGAGTGGAAATTGGCAGATGTGGTACCAATATTTAAAAAAGGAGAACGTGTTAAAAAGAATAATTATAGGCCGGTAAGTTTAACGTCAACAGTGGGTAAGATTCTAGAATCCATAATTGCAAATAAAATAAGGACAAATGGCAAATGGAATTTAATGTTGAAAAATGTAAAGTAGTTAAAATGGGTACTATAAAAGACAATACTAGTTATAAGCTAAATAACCATGAAATCATGAGTTCTCAGTGTGAAGGGGATTTGGGAGTTCTTGTGAGTAGTAGTCTTAAGCCAAGAGAGCAATGCACAGCAGTCAGAAATAAAGCAAACAGAATTTTAGGATTTATCTCAAGAAGCGTCAGCAATAGGACGGAAAAAGTTATTTTGCAGCTCTATCTTGCATTAGTTAGGCCCCATTTAGATTATGCTGTGCAATTCTGGTCACCCTATTATAGTGAGGACGTGCTTCCAGTAGCTCTAATCTTGACCAAACTTAGTACAATGGAGAGTGGTGGTGTTCTTTGTGCTGGTGGTGTTAGTGGTAGTGGTGTTGGTGGTGGTGTCGTTGTTGGTGCTGTTTGTGGCTGTGCTGGGGATTTGTCCTCGTCTGACGCAAGCAAACTCATTTTTAATTTAAGAAATGAGTTGGCCGCAGTCAGGCAGGAGGTCAGATCCTTAGCTGAGGAGAACAGGGATCTGAGAGGTAAAGTAGAGGTGTTAACCAGGAAGGGTCGATTGAATAATGAAGACGACTGGAAAGTTGTGAATAAGGGTTCAACGAAAATGGTCCTTAAGAAAAATGATACTTTTAGACTACAAGTTGCTAATTCATTTAGGTCACTTAGAGATGAATGTGACAGTGGCGGCAGTAATTCTTCAGGAACCATAGAGTCAGATAGGTGTACTAGCGATCGTAAAAATGGAAGTGGGAAAAGCTCTCAGGTCAAGAGCCTAGGTAAGTCTCCCAAGGTCGGAGTAACCCATCCTCCGGATAAGTCTCGTTCTTTGGTAATTGTAGGGGATTCACTATGCAGATATGTAGACAGGAAACTCAGGCATAGAGTTAGAGGGAAATATTTTTTCCCTGGAGCAGGTATGAAGAAGGTGGGTGAGTCAATAAATAGCTGGATTGAGAAAAAAGATGTTGTTTGTTTGATAGCTGGGGGAAATGACGTGCAGGATGGTAGAAGTGAAGAGCTGATTAGGTTGTATAGACAAGCCCTGGATAAGATTAGGAAAAGGGGTGCAGTTCCTGTGATGTGTGGTATTCTCCCTAGGCTTAGCCAAAGTTCAGAGTGGTGGTCTCGAGCTATAGGAGTAAATGCTAGGATGAAAGTCTTCTGTCGGGAGAATAATATAGGTTTTATAGACGGGTGGGATCACTTCACTAGTCGTAAGCATATGTATGCAAGGGATGGAGTGCATCTTTCTAATTCAGGTGTCTCGGTATTGGCTGGTATGATAGACAGAGAGGTAGGGGGGTTTTGTTAGACACAAATAATGAAATGATTAATACTTGTGCAGAGAAATTAGTCAGTAAGGGTTCAGTATATAGTGGGTCAAATAACTGGGAGTCTAAGGATAAGAACCATTTGTTACATAGAACAAATATTAACAAAAAGAATAGCCACAAGAAGGGTGCAGCTAGAGAAAGTTTAAAAGTATATTATACAAATAGCCGTAGTTTAGGTAACAAGATAGAAGAACTGAGAGCCATAGTATGTAGTGAGAGACCGGATATAATATGCATTAGTGAAAGTTGGATTAAATTAGAAAGCAAACACCTTAAAGCTGAGTACATAATTACAGGGTATAAACTTTATAATGCTGATCGTAGTGCAGATAAAAGAGGGGGAGGGGTAATTATGTATATTAAAGATAGCCTCAGAAGCTGCATTAAGTCTGGAATTAAGACAAATCTAAATTCAGAAACCTTTTGGGTTGAAATTAAAAATAATATAGAAAGTCTAGTTGTAGGAGTAGTCTACAGACCACCTGATCTAGATAATATAGAGTCCTTAAAATAGGAGAACGTGTTAAAAAGAATAATTATAGGCCGGTAAGTTTAACGTCAACAGTGGGTAAGATTCTATAATCCATAATTGCAAATAAAATAAGGGCACATCTAGAATTACACATACTGATAAAACTTTCACAACACGGGTTTCTTAAGGGTTTTTCGTGCCTTACAAACTTACTGTCTTTTTATTCAGAACTTTACGAGGCAGTAGATTGTGGCAAAGAATATGATACAATATATCTAGATTTTAGCAAAGCTTTTGATAGAGTTCCTCACAAAAGATTAGTTAAAAAGCTGGAAGCTCATGGTATAGGAGGAGCTGTGCTCAGATGGATCAAACAATGGTTAAAAGACAGAAAACAGAGGGTTTGCATAAATGGAGAGAAATCAGAGTGGGGCTCGGTTACAAGCGGGGTACCACAAGGCTCGGTACTGGGTCCTCTATTATTCATCGTATATCTAAATGATCTGGATTCGGATATCAGTAGTAACCTAAGTAAATTCGCAGACGACACTAAAATAGGTAGAACTATAAATGGAAAAGAAGACATTCATGCTTTACAGGAAGATCTAAATAGATTATCTGAATGGTCGGACAAATGGCAAATGGAATTTAATGTTGAAAAATGTAAAGTAGTTAAAATGGGTACTATAAAAGACAATACTAGTTATAAGCTAAATAACCATGAAATCATGAGTTCTCAGTGTGAAAGGGATTTGGGAGTTCTTGTGAGTAGTAGTCTTAAGCCAAGAGAGCAATGCACAGCAGTCAGAAATAAAGCAAACAGAATTTTAGGATTTATCTCAAGAAGCGTCAGCAATAGGATGGAAAAAGTTATTTTGCAGCTCTATCTTGCATTAGTTAGGCCCCATTTAGATTATGCTGTGCAATTCTGGTCACCCTATTATAGAATGGAAATTGAATCCTTGGAGAGAGTGCAACGAAGAATGACCAAGATGATACACAATATCAGAAATCTACCATATGAGGACAGATTAAAAAAACTTAATCTACATTCTCTAGAGAGGCGAAGAGTTAGGGGGATATGATTGAAGTGTATAAATGGTTTAAAGGGATTAACAAGGGAGATATTAATAAAGTTTTAAAAATTCATGATCAAACCAGAACTCGTAATAATGGATTTAAGCTTGATAAATTTAGGTTCAGAAGGGAAATTGGTAAAAATTGGTTTGGTAATAGAGTAGCTGATGCATGGAACAAGCTTCCTAGTATGATAGTAAATGCCAATACCTTAGACACCTTCAAATGTAGATTAGATAGACATATGACAGAGGTAGGGTGGGTATGAATAGGTTAGTGCTTATTAGAAAAATCATAAAAAGAAAAATTGAATAAATAAGTAGAGTAGAATAGAATAGGTTAGACATGCTGAAAATACAATTCAAAAATGGAGCTGCCTCGTGTGTGCCAGTAGGCATGTTGCAGTGCCCTCTATTCTTATGTTCTTATGTTAAGTTATATACGATGAAATTTCTAAAGTGAGCAGGTCAAATAGAGTTTGCATTGTAGGCGATTTTAATTTTAGACATATTAACTGGGAAACCATAACAGGTGATAGTAGCTCTAAGGAGTTTTTGGAAGTAGTAGAAGACAATTTCCTTTCTCAGCATGTACATGAAGCAACACGGGGAGTGAATACACTAGATTTAGTTCTTAGTAATAGAGAGAATATGGTTACAAATTTAGAAGTTGGTGAAAAATTGGGCAACAGTGACCATGATTCCATTAGATTTAACATAATTTTCAAGGAAACTATAAAGGAAAATAAGAATATTGTTCCAAACTTTAGAGCAGGAGATTTTGAGGGCTTAAAAACTAAATTATCTAATGAGGTATGGGAAGGGATTTCTGGGGTACAGATGTGGGTAGTTAATCCAGCAGGTCAGGTCGCAGGTAGCGGATTACCCCAAAATTTGGGTACCACATGCCAAGGATTATCACAAGATAAGATCAATACATTAAATTCTCTCACAGGAAAGAACAGCAGCCCGTCAGTTAATATAAATTTGGATGAGGAATATAACAATTTTGTCATGACTCTTAAGAATAGTCAGAGAGACTATATTCCCATGAAACATTGCAGATCAAGAAAAAATGACCCTAAATGGATGAACAATAGAATAAAGAATCTTATAGGTATTAAAAGAGGAATATACAGGAAACTAAAAAGAGGTGAAGAGCAGGTGAGGCAGCAATATATACAGTTAAACAGGGAAGTTATAAAGATAGTTAGAGAGTCGAAAAGAAAATACGAAGTTCGAATAGCAGGAGAAGCTAAAGAAAATCCTAAAGGGTTTTATCAACATTATCAAACAAAATTTAAGGAAAAAGTCGGACCAATTGAAGTAGCCAATGGCCATATCACAGATGACGATAAAGTGATGTGATTACCTAATTGTGATTACCTAATTGTGATTACGGGAAAGAGCCCAAAGCTCGTATCTTCCCGTCTCCTGATCGGTTCCATTTTTAGACTTAGTGATACATGTTTAAATGATTATTTCTTATCTGTATTTACAAATGAAAACTTGGAAAATATTCCGGAAGTAGAATCCATTTACAGAGACAGTCCCGATAATATACTTAGTTCAATAAATATTACGAGAGAGGAGGTAATAAAAGAAATAGATAAATTAAAGGCTCATAAATCTCCGGGACCTGATGGAATATATGCTAGAATATTAAAGGAATGCAAGGAAGAGCTTAGTTGTCCTCTAACTGCATTATTTAATAATTCAATAAAATTAGGATCGGTACCCATGGAGTGGAAATTGGCAGATGTGGTACCAATATTTAAAAAAGGAGAACGTGTTAAAAAGAATAATTATAGGCCGGTAAGTTTAACGTCAACAGTGGGTAAGATTCTAGAATCCATAATTGCAAATAAAATAAGGGCACATCTAGAATTACACAGACTGATAAAACTTTCACAACACGGGTTTCTTAAGGGTTTTTCGTGCCTTACAAACTTACTGTCTTTTTATTCAGAAGTTTACGAGGCAGTAGATTGTGGCAAAGAATATGATACAATATATCTAGATTTTAGCAAAGCTTTTGATAGAGTTCCTCACAAAAGATTAGTTAAAAAGCTGGAAGCTCATGGTATAGGAGGAGCTGTGCTCAGATGGATCAAACAATGGTTAAAAGACAGAAAACAGAGGGTTTGCATAAATGGAGAGAAATCAGAGTGGGGCTCGGTTACAAGCGGGGTACCACAAGGCTCGGTACTGGGTCCTCTATTATTCATCGTATATCTAAATGATCTGGATTCGGATATCAGTAGTAACCTAAGTAAATTCGCAGACGACACTAAAATAGGTAGAACTATAAATGGAAAAGAAGACATTCATGCTTTACAGGAAGATCTAAATAGATTATCTGAATGGTCGGACAAATGGCAAATGGAATTTAATGTTGAAAAATGTAAAGTAGTTAAAATGGGTACTATAAAAGACAATACTAGTTATAAGCTAAATAACCATGAAATCATGAGTTCTCAGTGTGAAAGGGATTTGGGAGTTCTTGTGAGTAGTAGTCTTAAGCCAAGAGAGCAATGCACAGCAGTCAGAAATAAAGCAAACAGAATTTTAGGATTTATCTCAAGAAGCGTCAGCAATAGGACGGAAAAAGTTATTTTGCAGCTCTATCTTGCATTAGTTAGGCCCCATTTAGATTATGCTGTGCAATTCTGGTCACCCTATTATAGAATGGAAATTGAATCCTTGGAGAGAGTGCAGCGAAGAATGACCAAGATGATACACAATATCAGAAATCTACCATATGAGGACAGATTAAAAAAACTTAATCTACATTCTCTAGAGAGGCGAAGAGTTAGGGGGGATATGATTGAAGTGTATAAATGGTTTAAAGGGATTAACAAGGGAGATATTAATAAAGTTTTAAAAATTCATGATCAAACCAGAACTCGTAATAATGGATTTAAGCTTGATAAATTTAGGTTCAGAAGGGAAATTGGTAAAAATTGGTTTGGTAATAGAGTAGCTGATGCATGGAACAAGCTTCCTAGTATGATAGTAAATGCCAATACCTTAGACACCTTCAAATGTAGATTAGATAGACATATGACAGAGGTAGGGTGGGTATGAATAGGTTAGTGCTTATTAGAAAAATCATAAAAAGAAAAATAGAATAAATAAGTAGAGTAGAATAGAATAGGTTAGACATGCTGAAAATACAATTCAAAAATGGAGCTGCCTCGTGTGTGCCAGTAGGCATGTTGCAGTGTCCTCTATTCTTATGTTCTTTTGTTCTTATGTTCTTATGTTCTTTTAGACCATAGAAAATGGTTTTGGTTGCGCTCTGTCCCCTTGTATAGTTGGGCAGGAAGTCAAGATATAAAAAATGGCCCTACAGGCGAAAATTATATGTTTTCATTTTGAAGAAAAATAAGTTGACTCAGACTCTCTCTCTCTCTCTCTCTCTCTCTCTCTCTCTCTCTCTCTCTCTCTCTCTCTCTCTCTCTCTCTCTCTCTCTCTCTCTCTCTCTCTCTCTCTCTCTCTCTCTCCTTCTCGTCTTTTGCACTTTTCATACTCAACCATGTTTTTTCTTAATGTTAACAGAGTATTATAATTATCGATTTTTTTAGATTCTTTTGCAAATATGCAAGATGATAAATGTGCCCAAGTTTCATTACATTTGATAAGTTTTTGTATTCTAATATTGCGTAAATACTGATAAGACATAATTTGAATTGATTTGATATGAGTTTTTCTGTCACATATTGCAACTGTCTTGGAAAATAGATACACTCCCACTGACAAATTGGACAACCAGAAGGTTGGTGACTATGCTCCTATATATATACAAATATATATATATATATATATATATATATATATATATATATATATATATATATATATATATATATATATATATATATATATATATATATATATATATATATATATATATATGTATTATTACTGCAGGAATTCGAATAGTAAAAGAGACTAATTTAAAATTATCATTATTATTTAATATAAGTATAGAACTCAGTTCTTGCCTCAAAATATCAGTATCACTTGTATATATACTGCTATTCCTGCTATAGTATTTTATTTTTTTTTTATTATTCTTATTATGATCATGATTATTATTATTGTTATTATTATGTTGGCTGTTATTGTTACTATCACTCCATGGCCTTTTGCTAATTATTATTTTTGTAATGCTATCAGCAGTAACCAAATTATTCGTATTTTTATCTTGAAATCATGCTTTTATGTTATTGTGGTCACTGCTAATAAGAATATTTCTTTAGTGGCTGTTCTCAGCATTTTATGACTTTTCTTTTCGATATCTATAGTATACTAATGTTATGTATCAGTTACTCAGCTAAGTCCTAAGTATCTTGAAATAGTAATCTAATGGTGTAGACACATACTTTCAATTACCCTATTTCCAGGCAGCCCCGACCAGCAAATTTAAATTTTATTTTCACAAACCAGTCCCTTTTACCCACTGGATAGATTGCAAGCGCCTGCAGATGCAGGGAGGCGAAGTATACCTCTGAATACCTACATATGGCCGTTGTTTGTACTCAGAGGTCACATCTATTCTCTCTTGTATGTATTAGCGACATTAGGCCCTAGATTCCGGCCCTAGAGTCTACTCCAGGCTATGTTCATATTTTTCAGCTTGAGGAAGATGCACCTAAATGATGAGGTGGCGTGCGAGGTGGTCCTAGGACCACCTCAAAATTCGCAAAACGCGAGCTGAAGAGGTTCATGGCAGATATATCTGCTCCCTTTTGTGTCCGACTGGTCTCAAGAAAAAGAATTCGCGGTACGTAGTTACAACCCGGACCTACCTCAAAGTGTAAGTTGAGGGTTTCATGGGAACAAGGTGTGGGAATAAGCCCAAGACCTAGCAATGATGGGTACTGTGCCACTGGGGAAATGAAAATCCGTATGAGTAAAAATGACAGAGGGAGATAAAAAAAAAATCACCATACACATAATAAATTCCATAAAAAATGAGAAAGTTAAATAATTCAAAATTCAAAAATGTCCCCAAAGGGAAATAATGTCTTTTCAGCTACGTATTTGAACTGATAAAAATAGGAAGGAAAAAGTCCCCACCGTCTTTGACAACATATAGTCGACACAGAAATAACAAAATCGTATTTGTTTTAATTTTAAGTTAAATGTAAGGTAAAAACTCAAAGACTCCCCTAGAAGAAAGTTTAATATAGTGTCATTAATTAATAGTTGTCATTCATAAATCGTTGATTTCTTTTTTTCTCAGTATAATATTTGTTTTGTTCTGTTATTGAATATTTGCAGAGATCACATTCAACTGTATTTAATATTATTTAAGTAATGTAATTATGTTCATTA
>JAXCGZ010019293.1:25000-27500 GCA_037179515.1 Halocaridina rubra | reverse complement strand
ACTACACCACAGAAGGTTAAAAGGAACCCAACCTTATAGCTTATATCTGCTATACATAGGAATGAACGCATTCTAACTGAATGCCACTATGTTCATATTACAGATTCCCCAACCTCACTCGTGGCTTCATTTTAGCATTTAATTCGATTCCCAACCTCATTTGGGCCATGAAATAACCAAATAGCACATTACATATGTGAAAACATGAATCATTTTTTACCCCGACCGGGACTCGAACCTAGGACTTATGATTACTAAGTCAAGGCGCTACCACTACACCACAGAAGGTTAAAAGGAACCCAACCTTATAGCTTATATCTGCTATACATAGGAATGAACGCATTCTAACTGAATGCCACTATGTTCATATTACAGATTCCCCAACCTCACTCGTGGCTTCATTTTAGCATTTAATTCGATTCCCAACCTCATTTGGGCCATGAAATAACCAAATAGCACATTACATATGTGAAAACATGAATCATTTTTTACCCCGACCGGGACTCGAACCTAGGACTTATGATTACTAAGTCAAGGCGCTACCACTACACCACAGAAGGTTAAAAGGAACCCAACCTTATAGCTTATATCTGCTATACATAGGAATGAACGCATTCTAACTGAATGCCACTATGTTCATATTACAGATTCCCCAACCTCACTCGTGGCTTCATTTTAGCATTTAATTCGATTCCCAACCTCATTTGGGCCATGAAATAACCAAATAGCACATTACATATGTGAAAACATGAATCATTTTTTACCCCGACCGGGACTCGAACCTAGGACTTATGATTACTAAGTCAAGGCGCTACCACTACACCACAGAAGGTTAAAAGGAACCCAACCTTATAGCTTATATCTGCTATACATAGGAATGAACGCATTCTAACTGAATGCCACTATGTTCATATTACAGATTCCCCAACCTCACTCGTGGCTTCATTTTAGCATTTAATTCGATTCCCAACCTCATTTGGGCCATGAAATAACCAAATAGCACATTACATATGTGAAAACATGAATCATTTTTTACCCCGACCGGGACTCGAACCTAGGACTTATGATTACTAAGTCAAGGCGCTACCACTACACCACAGAAGGTTAAAAGGAACCCAACCTTATAGCTTATATCTGCTATACATAGGAATGAACGCATTCTAACTGAATGCCACTATGTTCATATTACAGATTCCCCAACCTCACTCGTGGCTTCATTTTAGCATTTAATTCGATTCCCAACCTCATTTGGGCCATGAAATAACCAAATAGCACATTACATATGTGAAAACATGAATCATTTTTTACCCCGACCGGGACTCGAACCTAGGACTTATGATTACTAAGTCAAGGCGCTACCACTACACCACAGAAGGTTAAAAGGAACCCAACCTTATAGCTTATATCTGCTATACATAGGAATGAACGCATTCTAACTGAATGCCACTATGTTCATATTACAGATTCCCCAACCTCACTCGTGGCTTCATTTTAGCATTTAATTCGATTCCCAACCTCATTTGGGCCATGAAATAACCAAATAGCACATTACATATGTGAAAACATGAATCATTTTTTACCCCGACCGGGACTCGAACCTAGGACTTATGATTACTAAGTCAAGGCGCTACCACTACACCACAGAAGGTTAAAAGGAACCCAACCTTATAGCTTATATCTGCTATACATAGGAATGAACGCATTCTAACTGAATGCCACTATGTTCATATTACAGATTCCCCAACCTCACTCGTGGCTTCATTTTAGCATTTAATTCGATTCCCAACCTAAAATGAAGCCACGAGTGAGGTTGGGGAATCTGTAATATGAACATAGTGGCATTCAGTTAGAATGCGTTCATTCCTATGTATAGCAGATATAAGCTATAAGGTTGGGTTCCTTTTAACCTTCTGTGGTGTAGTGGTAGCGCCTTGACTTAGTAATCATAAGTCCTAGGTTCGAGTCCCGGTCGGGGTAAAAAAATGATTCATGTTTTCACATATGTAATGTGCTATTTGGTTATTTCATGGCCCAAATGAGGTTGGGAATCGAATTAAATGCTAAAATGAAGCCACGAGTGAGGTTGGGGAATCTGTAATATGAACATAGTGGCATTCAGTTAGAATGCGTTCATTCCTATGTATAGCAGATATAAGCTGTAAGGTTGGGTTCCTTTTAACCTTCTGTGGTGTAGTGGTAGCGCCTTGACTTAGTAATCATAAGTCCTAGGTTCGAGTCCCGGTCGGGGTAAAAAATGATTCATGTTTTCACATATGTAATGTGCTATTTGGTTATTTCATGGCCCAAATGAGGTTGGGAATCGAATTAAATGCTAAAATGAAGCCACGAGTGAGGTTGGGGAATCTGTAATATGAACATAGTGGCATTCAGTTAGAATGCGTTCATTCCTATGTATAGCAGATATAAGCTATAAGGTTGGGTTCCTTTTAACCTTCTGTGGTGTAGTGGTAGCGCCTTGACTTAGTAATCATAAGTCCTA
>JAXCGZ010019293.1:0-20000 GCA_037179515.1 Halocaridina rubra | reverse complement strand
TAATATTTTATGACATTTCTTCAAGCATATCAGACAGCTATTTTTATTTATATTCATTTATTTATTTATCCATTTATTTTATTGTTTCTTTGTATACTTGTCTCTTGGAGTAATCGTCGAATCAAGATTAAATAAAAGAAAACATTAATTTTGGTGTAAATGAAAGTGTATTACAATATCCTCAATGCTACATTTCTCTCACCTTATCAATGATAATGGCATGGTTTTACGTCATGGACTCTGTGGTCTAGATGAAATAAAAAACAATATGTATCACGTACCTCAACTTATCTCCATCTGTGCAAATCTGAAGCCAGAAACCCACTCACAAGTGTTCAAAAACCGACTTCTCCTTGCCCCATTCTCCGAACCGCTAAACACACAAAGAATGAACACCTACAACGGGAACTCCCGCTAAACCTTCACAACTCAAAAAATAAATCAATTCCGTCACAACTCAACAACTCCACCGGCACTTCCTCTTTACCCAGAGAGTCAGCCAAAATTGAAAACAACAGCCTGTTCACAGTGTTGCCAACTCTCCTTCCATGTTACCAGATCCAAACTGTACAAAATCGTAAACAAAAACTATTATCTCCACAAAACCACATACTTCCATTATTATTAAGAGCTAGGACGGGGCATTCTTACGAAGGACTTTGATTTTAGCAGAATGTAACCCTTACCCATAGTGAATGCTATTTCTAACCTCAACCCTTGGCGAGTCTAGAACCGACGACCTGACGGATCAAAGTCGTTCACGTTACCACTCGGCGATTTTCCCTCATATTACAAAAAATAAGAGACTGACCAATTATAAAAGGATAAGTATATAAATGGCATGAACTAATAAAAATAGATAATGTGAAGACTGTCAATATATTACCTTTTTCTGAATACATCTAGTGAAGACCTTTAGTGAAAAGTGAAATCATTTAATAACTGGAAATACTTTATCAAGTTATTAATATATTTTAATTCCCAGAGGGAAACCCCTCTTGGAAAATAGTGAAGGTGAGCTATATAATTCACCTATATAATATGCATTATATATATATATATATATATATATATATATATATATATATATATATATATATATATATATATATATATATATATATATATATATATATATATATATATATATATATATGTATATGTATATATATATATATATATATATATATATATATATATATATATATATATATATATATATATATATATATATATATATATATATATAGTGTATATATATATATATATATATATATATATATATATATATATATATATATATATATATATATATATATATATATGTATATATATATATATATATATATATATATATATATATATATATATATATATATATATATATATATATATATATATATATATAGATATATATAGATATATAAAGATATATATATATATATATATATATATATATATATATATATATATATATATATATATATATATATATATATATATATATATTTATATATATATATATATATATATATATATATATATATATATATATATATATATATATATATATATATATATATATATATATATATATATATAGTATGAGAGAGAGAGAGAGTAGAGAGAGAGAGAGAGACAGAGAGAGAGAGAGAGAGAGAGAGGAGAGAGAGAGAGAGAGAGAGAGAGAGAGAGAGAGAGAGAGAGAGATAATATATATATATATATATATATATATATATATATATATATATATATATATATATATATATATATATATATATATATATATATATATATATATATATATATATATATATATATATATATATATATATATATATATATATATATATATATATATATATATATATATATATATATATATATATATATATATATATATATATATATATATATATATATATATATATATATATATATATATATATATATATATATATATATATATATATATATATATATATATATATATATATATATATATATATATATATATATATATATATATATATATATATATATATATATATATATATATATATATATATATATATATATATATATATATATATATATATATATGTATATATATATATATATATATATATATATATATATATATATATATATATATATATATATATATATATATATATATATATATATATATATATATATATATATATATATATATATATATATATATATATATATATATATATATATATATATATATATATATATATATATATATATTTATATATATATGTGTGTGTGTGTGTGTGTGTGTGTGTATGTGTGTGTGTGTGTGTGTGTGTGTGTGTGTGATTACCTAATTGTGATTACCTAATTGTGTTTACGGGAAAGAGCCCAAAGCTCGTATCTTCCCGTCTCCTGGTCGGTTCCATTTTATACTTAGTGATACTTATTATACCTGTCCTTAAAACTATGGATTGAGATAGCATTAACTACCTCCTCGCTTAGCCAATTCCAATTATCAACTACTCTTACACTGATAAAGTATTTCCTTACATCCTGCAAAGAAGTTTTCTTACGAAGCTTCAAACTATGACCTCTAGTTCTAGAGCCAGCCATATCAAAATATCGATCCCTATCCACTCTATCATAACCATGAAGGAATTTAAAGACTGTCACCATATCCCCCCTCACTCTTCTAGCTTCGAGTGATGGTAAGTCTAATTCCCTCAGCCTCTCATCATAACTGAGATTGCGTATTTCTGGCACCAGTTTCGTGGCATGTCTTTGAACTTTTTCAAGCTTAGCTATGTGCTTTTTCAAGTGCGGATTCCAAAAGGGGGCTGCATATTCGAGTTTTGGCCTCACATAGGTTACATAAATATTTCTGAACATTTCCTTGTCCATGTGCCTGAAGGCTACCCTTACATTTGATAAGAATGCATATGCTGCCCTTACTATGCCATTTATATGTATTTCTGGAGACAAATCTGCCAGTATGTTTACTCCTAGATCTCTCTCATTTTCTGTCTCTTGAAGTTGTACTCCAGCCACCGAGTAGTCAAGCTTGGGCCTTCTTGCACTTGTACCCATTCTCATTACCTTACATTTTGAAGTATTGAATTTCATTAGCCACTTTTCTGACCACTCATGCAGATTATTTAGATCCTCCTGAAGTTCTCTACCATTGTTCTCGTTTTTTACTTTCTTCACAATCTTTGCATCATCTGCAAACATATTCATGAATGAATTTACAGACTCTGGTAGGTCATTTACATATACAAGGAACAAAAGTGGCCCTAAAACTGAACCCTGTGGAACTCCACTACTAACTCTTCTCCATTCAGACACTGAGTGTCTTACTCTAACCCTCTGTTCCCTTCCTTCTAAGTAAGTTTTTATCCATTCCAAAACATTTCCACCTATTCTAGCCATTGATTGCAGCTTCCTAATAAGTCTCCCATGTGGAACAGTGTCAAACGCTTTCTGGAAGTCTAGGAATATGCAATCTTTCCTGTAAGATTTGGCTTACCTCATCATAAAATTCTAATAAGTTTGTTACTGTTGATCTACCTTCTCTGAAGCCATGTTGCCTCGCTGACAAAAATTTGAAGGATTCCAAGTGAAGAGAGATATGTTTCCTTAGTAGTTTCTCCATAACTTTGCAAACTATGCTGGTCAAGGAAACTGGTCTATAGTTCAGAGCCGTATCCCTCCTTCCCTTTTTGAAGATAGGTATCACATTTGCTTGTTTCCAGCATCTTGGAATCTCCCCCGACTCCAGTGACTCCTTAAATATGATACTTAGTGCCACTGATATTGTGTTTGCGCATTTTTTAAGCACATGAGGGGATATGTCATCAGGACCTGTAGCTTTATGAACATCTAAATCCATCAGCGCTTTGCATACCTCTGTGGCTGTAATGTTGATGTTCTCTAATACCGGCCCTTGAGCTTCTATCACTGCAATCTGAGGGGGTGGGGTATTTTCTACTGTAAATACTGACTGAAACTCCTTGTTCAGTTCTTTGCAGATCTCTTCATCCGTCTCAGTGATGCTTCCATCCGCTCTCTTTAGCCTTAAAACCTGTTCTTTTACCTTCAGTTTTCCTCTGATAAAGCTGTGGAAAAGCTTGGGATTTTCTTTAGCCTTCCTGGTGATGTCCCTCTCATAGTCTCTCTCTGCCTCTCTCCTTTTACTTAGGTAGTCATTTCTTGCTCTTTTGTAGGTTTGCCGGGCATTTATGTTTTTTCTCCTCCTATACCTTTTCCAGCATTTGTCTCTCCACTCCTTAGCTCTTTTACACCTATTATCGAACCATTTCTCTCTGGCATGAATTACACCTACTTTGGTGACAGGTATGCAGCAATCTACTATCTTCCCATATTTCTCACAAAAGATGTCATACATTTCTTGTACAGATTTGTTGTAAAATAAGGTTCTCCAGTCAAGAACTGCAAAAAGCTCATTCATTTTGATGTAATCTCCTTTCGGATAGTTCCTCCTCATGTCCTCAGTGCCTCTACTCTCAGGAAGAATATCTTCAATGATATACTCCATCAACAACACACAGTGGTCACTCTTTCCAATTGGTGGTTCATACTCATTTTTTTCAATATCCAACACATTATCTGTGAACACTAGATCAAGTAGTGATGGCTCATCCCCACCCCTGGCCCTTGTTGGTTCCATTACATGTTGGTGTAGGAAATTCCCTTGTACGCAATCAAGGAATCTTGCCCTGAATGAGTCCTCACCACTGTATGGGTCAAGATTGATCCAATCTATCTCTTTATGATTAAAGCCTCCCATAATCAAAATCCTACATTTTTTTTCCCGTGCCATGTTAACAACTGAGTTTATGACTTCAACAGTACCTATATGACTTTCCTCATAAACTTCAAGCCTATTTTGGTTCCTTGGTATGTTGTATACACCAGTTATTATAATGCTCTCTGACCCAGTATTTATGCGAGCAACAAGAAATTCCTTGAACTCACTTTCTATAGCCAAGTTTATTTCTTCGACTTGAATCCTTTCACTTATGAGCAGTGCTATCCCTCCACCAGTCCTTCAGATCTTTCAACCCTTAGTATTCTGAAGTCCTTAGGAAAAATTGTGACACTGTTTATGTCCTCACTCAACTTAGTCTCTGTAATTGCTACTATATCTGCCTTACTGTTGTGAATCCTATCTTTTAATTCTACTGCCTTACCAGCTAATCCATCAGCATTTGTGTATAACAATCTTAATGAGGCCCCATCCCTGATCTTCTGTCATTATCTTCTTTATCTCCCCTTTGTCTGGAAGAACTCTGTAATGAAAATTTTTCTTCTCTTCTTCATTTCATTCATCATTTAACCTTCTTGCCTCTTGCAACAAGTTTCTGATCTTTCCCATCTCTTCCTGTGTTCTGTATCGTCTAATTAACACTTCTTTGAATTTTTGAAGGTCTTTTAGACTTTTTTTTCTCAACAATGTTTCCCCTCTCTCAAAGGTTACTTTTGTTGGTCTCGGCTTTCCTTCCCTCGAATATTTACCTAGTTGGTGTATGTTTACAATATCCTCAGGACCATATACTACTCCAAGCTTTCTTATCAGGTCTACAACCCTAGCTTTATTTTCTTCAAGTCTCCCCTGCCATGTTGGCTCCTGGGACTCGCTGATGCCTGAGATTACCACTGTCTTCTCCTTATCAAGTGCCTGTCTGATGAGTGGGTTTGCCCTTTCCATCACAACGTCTTTCATTTTTTCGATTACTGTCTCTTTATAGTCAACTGTTTGTATGTTTGTGTGTGTGTGTGTGTGCGTGTATATATATATGTGTGTATATATATATATATATATATATATATATATATATATATATATATATATATATATATATATATATATATATATATATATATATATATATATATATATATATATATATATATATATATATATATATATATATATATATATATATATATATATATATATATATATATATATATATATATATATATATATATATATATATATATATATATATATATATATATATATATATATATATATATATATATATATATATATATATATATATATATTTATATATATATTTATATATATATATATATATATATATATATATATATATATATATATATATATATATATATATATATATATATATATATATATATATATATATATATATTTTATATATATATATATATATATATATATATATATATATATATATATATATATATATATATATATATATATATATATATATATATCAAATAAGCACATTACATATGTGAAAATATGAATCATTTTTTTACCCCGACCGGGACTCGAACCTAGGACTTATGATTACTAAGTCAAGGCGCTACCACTACACCAGAGAAGGTTAAAAGGAATCCAACCTTATAGCTTATATCTGCTATACTTAGGAATGAACGCATTCTAACTGAATGCCACTATGTTCATATTACAGATTCCCCAACCTCACTCGTGGCTTCATTTTAGCATTTAATTCAAATCCTAATCTCATTCGGGCCATGAAATTATCAAATAAGCACATTACATATGTGAAAACATGAATCATTTTTTTACCCCAACCAGGACTCGAACCTAGGACTTATGATTACTAAGTCAAGGCGCTACCACTACACCACAGAAGGTTAAAAGGAATCCAACCTTATAAGCTTATATCTGCTATACTTAAGAATGAACGCATTCTAACTGAATGCCACTATGTTCATATTACAGATTCCGCAACCTCACTCGTGGCTTCATTTTAGCATTTAATTCAAATCCCAATCTCATTCGGGCCATGAAATTATCAAAAAAGCACATTACATATGTGAAAACATGAATCATTTTTTTACCCCGACCGGGACTCGAACCTAGGACTTATGATTACTAAGTCAAGGCCCTACCACTACACCACAGAAGGTTAAAAGGAACCCAACCTTATAGCTTATATCTGCTATACTTAGGAATGAACGCATTCTAACTGAATGCCACTATGTTCATATTACAGATTCCCCAACCTCACTCGTGGCTTCATTTTAGCATTTAATTCAATTCCCAATCTCATTCGGGCCATGAAATACAAATAAGCACATTACATATGTGAAAACATGAATCATTTTTTACCCCGACCGGGACTCGAACCTAGGACTTATGATTACTAAGTCAAGGCGCTACCACTACACCACAGAAGGTTAAAAGGAACCCAACCTTATAGCTTATATCTGCTATACTTAGGAATGAACGCATTCTAACCGAATGCCACTATGTTCATATTACAGATTCCCCAACCTCACTCGTGGCTTCATTTTAGCATTTAATTCAAATCCCAATCTCATTCGGGCAATAAAATAAAAATAAGCACAGTTCATATGTGAAAACATGAATCATTTTTTACCCAGACCGGGACTCGAACCTAGGACTTATGATTACTAAGTCAAGGCGCTACCACTACACCACAGAAGGTTAAAAGGAACCCGACCTTATAGCTTATATCTGCTATACTTAGGAATGAACGCATTCTAACGGAATGCCACTATGTTCATATTACAGATTCCCCAACCTCACTCGTGGCTTCATTTTAGCATTTAATTCAATTCCCAATCTCATTCGGGCCATGAAATACAAATAAGCACATTACATATGTGAAAACATGAATCATTTTTTACCCAGACCGGGACTCGAACCTAGGACTTATGATTACTAAGTCAAGGCGCTACCACTACACCACAGAAGATTAAAAGGAACCCAACCTTATAGCTTATATCTGCTATACTTAGGAAAGAACGCATTCTAACTGAATGCCACTATGTTCATATTACAGATTCCCCAACCTCACTCGTGGCTTCATTTTAGCATTTAATTCAATTCCCAATCTCATTCGGGCCATGAAATACAAATAAGCACATTACATATGTGAAAACATGAATCATTTTTTACCCTGTGGTGTAGCTACCACTACACCACAGAACGTTAAAAGGAACCCAACCTTATAGCTTATATCTGCTATACTTAAGAATGAACGCATTCTAACTGAATGCCACTATGTTCATATTACAGATTCCCCAACCTCACTCGTGGCTTCATTTTAGCATTTAATTCAAATCCCAATCTCATTCGGGCCATGAAATTATCAAATAAGCACATTACATATGTGAAAACATGAATCATTTTTTTACCCCGACCGGGACTCGAACCTAGGACTTATGATTACTAAGTCAAGGCGCTACCACTACACCACAGAAGGTTAAAAGGAACCCAACCTTATAGCTTATATCTGCTATCCTTAGGAATGAACGCATTCTAACTGAATGCCACTATGTTCATATTACAGATTCCTCAACCTCACTCGTGTCTTCATTTTAGCATTTAATTCAATTCCCAATCTCATTCGGGCCATGAAATACAAATAAGCACAGTTCATATGTGAAAACATGAATCATTTTTTACCCAGACCGGGACTCGAACCTAGGACTTATGATTACTAAGTCAAGGCGCTACCACTACACCACAGAAGGTTAAAAGGAACCCGACCTTATAGCTTATATCTGCTATACTTAGGAATGAACGCATTCTAACGGAATGCCACTATGTTCATATTACAGATTCCCCAACCTCACTCGTGGCTTCATTTTAGCATTTAATTCAATTCCCAATCTCATTCGGGCCATGAAATACAAATAAGCACATTACATATGTGAAAACATGAATCATTTTTTACCCAGACCGGGACTCGAACCAAGGACTTATGATTACTAAGTCAAGGCGCTACCACTACACCACAGAAGATTAAAAGGAACCCAACCTTATAGCTTATATCTGCTATACTTAGGAAAGAACGCATTCTAACTGAATGCCACTATGTTCATATTACAGATTCCCCAACCTCACTCGTGGCTTCATTTTAGCATTTAATTCAATTCCCAATCTCATTCGGGCCATGAAATACAAATAAGCACATTACATATGTGAAAACATGAATCATTTTTTACCCTGTGGTGTAGCTACCACTACACCACAGAAGGTTAATAGGAACCCAATCTTATAGCTTATATCTGCTATACTTAAGAATGAACGCATTCTAACTGAATGCCACTATGTTCATATTACAGATTCCCCAACCTCACTCGTGGCTTCATTTTAGCATTTAATTCAAATCCCAATCTCATTCGGGCCATGAAATTATCAAATAAGCACATTACATATGTGAAAACATGAATCATTTTTTTACCCCGACCGGGACTCGAACCTAGGACTTATGATTACTAAGTCAAGGCGCTACCACTACACCACAGAAGGTTAAAAGGAACCCAACCTTATAGCTTATATCTGCTATCCTTAGGAATGAACGCATTCTAACTGAATGCCACTATGTTCATATTACAGATTCCTCAACCTCACTCGTGTCTTCATTTTAGCATTTAATTCAATTCCCAATCTCATTCGGGCCATGAAATACAAATAAGCACATTACAAATGTGAAAACATGAATCATTTTTTACCCCGACCGGGACTCGAACCTAGGACTTATGATTACTAAGTCAAGGCGCTACCACTACACCACAGAAGGTTAAAAGGAACCCAACCTTATAGCTTATATCTGCTATACTTAGGAATGAACGCATTCTAACCGAATGCCACTATGTTCATATTACAGATTCCCCAACCTCACTCGTGGCTTCATTTTAGCATTTAATTCAATTCTCAATCTCATTCGGGCCATGAAATACAAATAAGCACATTACAAATGTGAAAACATGAATCATTTTTTACCCCGACCGGGACTCGAACCTAGGACTTATGATTACTAAGTCAAGGCGCTACCACTACACCACAGAAGGTTAAAAGGAACCCAACCTTATAGCTTATATCTGCTATACTTAGGAATGAACGCATTCTAACTGAATGCCACTATGTTCATATTACAGATTCCCCAACCTCACTCGTGGCTTCATTTTAGCATTTAATTCAATTCCCAATCTCATTCGGGCCATGAAATACAAATAAGCACATTACATCTGTGAAAACATGAATCATTTTTTACCCAGACCGGGACTCGAACCTAGGACTTATGATTACCTAGTCAAGGCGCTACCACTACACCACAGAAGATTAAAAGGAACCCAACCTTATAGCTTATATCTGCTATACTTGGGAAAGAACGCATTCTAACTGAATGCCACTATGTTCATATTACAGATTCCCCAACCTCACTCGTGGCTTCATTTTAGCATTTAATTCAATTCCCAATCTCGTTCGGGCCATGAAATACAAATAAGCACATTACATATGTGAAAACATGAATCATTTTTTACCCCGACCGGGACTCGAACCTAGGACTTATGATTACTAAGTCAAGGCGCTACCACTACACCACAGAAGGTTAAAAGGAACCCAACCTTATAGCTTATGTCTGCTATACTTGGTAATGAACGCATTCTAACTGAATGCCAGTATGTTCATATTACAGATTCCCCAACCTCACTCGTGGCTTCATTTTAGCATTTAATTCAATTCCCAATCTCATTCGGGCCATGAAATACAAATAAGCACATTACATATGTGAAAACATGAATCATTTTTTACCCCGACCGGGACTCGAACCTAGGACTTTATATATATATATATATATATATATATATATATATATATATATATATATATATATATATATATATATATATATATATATATATATATATATATATATATATATATATATATATATATATATATATATATATATATATATATATATATATATATATATATATATATATATATATATATATATATATATATATATATATATATATATATATATATATATATATATATATATATATATGTATATATATATATGTATATATATATATATATATATATATATATATATATATATATATATATATATATATATATATATATATATATATATATATATATATATATATATATATATATATATATATATATATATATATATATATATATATATATATATATAGTATATATATATATATATATATATATATATATATATATATATATATATATATATATATATATATATATATATATATATATATATATATATATATATATATATATATACATATATATATACATATATATATATATATATATATATATATATATATATATATATATATATATATATATATATATATATATATATATATATATATATATATATATATATATATATATATTTATATATATATATATATATATATATATATATATATATATATATATATATATATATATATATATATACATATATATATATATATATATATATATATATATATATATATATATATATATATATATATATATATATATATATATATATATATATATATATATATATATATATATATATATATATATATATATATATATATATATATATATATATATATATATATACATATGTACATATATATATATATATATATATATATATATATATATATATATATATATATATATATATATATATATATATATATATATACATATATATATATATATATATATATATATATATATATATATATATATATATATATATATATATATATATATATATATATTAATTTTCAGCAATAGCAAAATAATGGAAGAACCATGAAAGGTAGCATTTTCTAAATAACGACCCAAATAGCAATGGAACTACAAAAGTAAAAATAAAGACGAAATATTAATAAAAACTAAATTGTAAATAATTGATCTAAAACACCAATATTAAAAGTAATAGCATTCATAATAACAATAGTATCAATACTACCAATATTAATAATACGAAATGCATTTCTAGCGAAAATAATTTTAAAATAAGAATTAACAAAATAGTAATAAAAAGAAAAATATCAGTAATACCAGACATATTCACAATAATTACCAAAATAACAACAAAAATAAGAATTACAAAGATTAAGACAAAATTTACAATAATGGCAATATAACAACAAAAAGTAATTGCAACACCAACAATCAAAGCAACTCCATTCTTTACAGAAATATTAACATTAAAAAAAATTAACAATACAATGGGGAATTCAAACAAAACCTCTTTAGCCAATAAAAAAAGACAAATATTAATGATGAAAACAGTTACTTATACCAGCAAAAACAAGAACAAGAATACTGATAAAAAAAAATGATAAAACCAATAGTAACAATTAAGGACAAAATTGCTATAATAACACTAATTGAAAATAATTATAAAATAGCAATAACACTAAAGAAAAAATTGCATTGCTAAAAGCAAAAGTAGCAAAAACGACAAATTAACAAAACCAAACAAAAATAGTAACTATAAAGAACAAAATTGTAATGATAACACAAATTTCTCCAAAACTAATAAACAAGGCAATTGCATTCTTTACAAAAATAGTAGCAATGTCTACTAAAATTAGATATTCATTAGGCGATTCTAACAAAAATAATTTAGAAAATGAAAAAATAGCAATATAGTAATGAAAATGGCAAAGTATCAGTAATACCAGCAACGTTAACAATAATGAAAAATAGCAATAAAATAACGATTGCAACTATAAAGACCAAAGTTGTAATAATAACAGGATAAAACCAAAAATAACTAAAATACCATAATAAAAGAAATTGCATTCTTTACAGAAATATTATCATTAACTATAAAAACGTAATGCATAGCAGAATTCAAAGAAATCTATTTAGCCATTAGAAATAAGTATATTAAGGATAAAAAAAAACCTTATTCCATAAAAAGCATCAATACTGATAAAAAAAACATAATAAAACTAATTGTAACAATTATGTGCAAATTTCTAAGTATAACACAAATTGTTACAATAATGATAAAATTAATAATAATATCAACATTATTTACAATAAAAAAAATAACGGACGAAATGATAATAAAACAACAATAGTTGCTATAAGGAACAAAGTTCTAATAATAAATAATATGACAACACCAATAAAGAAAACAATTGTATTCTTTACAGAAGTAGTATATTTATATACTAAAATTAGCTACTAAAATTAGTATTTCATAGAAGACTTAAAACAAAAAGTCTTTAGCCATTAGAAATAAGAATAATTTTAATAATGCAAAAATCCCTTGTACCAGCAAAAGCAGCAATACTGATCAAAAAGCAATAATTAAAACAATGCTCTCTATTATGAGCAAATTTGTAATGAAACAACTAATTGAATCAATAACGATTATAATAGAAAAAGTATCAACAAAGTTGTAATACTAACAAAATTGACTCCAACGTCATTTATGAATGTTATTGCTAATGATTAAAATATATTTGTTAATATTTATTATTATATTTTTTATCATTATTTTAACAATCAGTTTTATTATCAAAAATTCTCTCATGATAGTTACTATTGGTTTATTATTGATTTTGATCAGTATTAGTGCTTTTAATGGGATAAGTGACTCATTCATTATTTTTCTAATGGTTAAATAGTTTTTGATTGAATTTCCCTATGCATTACCAATTTTCTTAGTTAATGTTAATATTTCTGTAAAGAATGCAATTGTTTTGATTGTTGGTGTTGCACTTATTTTTCTTCTTATGTTGCTGTTTTCACAACTTGGATCTTTTTAGTTGCAATTCTCTTTTTTTTTTTTTTTTTGCTATTATGAACATCAATATTAATATTGCTGGTATTACAAATACTTTTTAATATTCATTACTTTTTTGTTATTTCTGATTTTTAAGCTATTTTCTTTAGAATTGCATTACCTATTACTAATATTAGTAGTTATTGATACTATTGCTGTTATTAATGAAAATGCTTTTGTTATTTATTGTTTGGTCAAGAAAATTACAAAATTGTTGCTATTATAATTTCGTCTTTATTGTTACTATTGTTGTTCTATTGCTATTTTGGTCATTTTTGTAACTATTGCTGCCTTTAATGGTTCTTTCAGCTTTATGTCATTTTTTTTTTAAGAGTGTGACACCGGGATAGGCAGAAACTGCCCTCATCAACAAAGGCCCGGGCACGAGGAAATACCAAGACGAAGGAAAAGAAAAAGGTTAAGGGCAAGGCAGAGATGAGGTAATGTCACACAAAGGAAAACGACAGACAGAAGGAAACAGTCAAAGTACGGAGGACCCAGAGATAAGGAGGATAATTAAAATATATTTGTTAGTATTGCTCTATAATAGCTACTGGTGCAATTGATGCAATTAATGACATTTTTCTAATAATTTAGCCTTTGTAAATCATTGCTATTTTTTATCTATTTTATTACTACTTTTGATATAATTTTTGTTTTAATTATAAAAGGGCCCTTTTCGTAATTTGTATTATTCCTGATTTTCTTAATGTTTTCATAGCTTCTTTTGACTCTTTTGCCTGTGCTGCAGATGAAGTTGATACTTTGGTAATTATTATTGTTTTTCATTTATAATTGCAATTTTGCACTTAATTAATGCATTTTCTCTTATAAATGCTCTTTTTTCTTCATTAATATTATTCTTATTTCTATTGGCTAGAAAGTTTTTATTTGAATATCTTTTTCTATTTACTACTAAGCACAAAATTTACCGGTACAATTGATAGTATTATTGACATTTTTCCATTATTGTTAATTTTCTAAAATTATTGCTGTTTTTGTCCTTTTTATCGACTACTTGTGTTATTATTCAAATTCCCTCTTTATAGTCATGGGCGCTTTTTGGCAATATTTACTATTTCTTTTATTAGTGATATTGTAATCGCATCTTTTGACATATTTGCATGTTCTGTAGATTTTTTTTTTTGTAAATTCTATTACTTTTACTTTGTTATTGCATTTTGGCACATAAATATTGCCAATTACCATTATAACTGCTACGTACAATTGATAATATTGACATTTTTCCATTATTCTGTCTTCAATAATTATTAGTTTTCTCTTTTTTTTATAACTTTTGTTATTCTATTTTTCTCTTTATATTCAAGGGTTCTTTCTGAAATTTTTATTATTCCTTTCATTATTGATGTTATATTCTATTCTTTTGACTTTTTTGTAAGCACTGCAGATATTTTTGATATGTTGGTAATAACTATCATTTTTTCATTTGTTATTACAGTTTTCCACATGATTATCATTATTGGTTTTATTATTGCTTATTTGCATCAACATTGCTACCTTTGCTGTTATATATGACATTTTCATCATTAATATTATTCATTTTCTAGTGGATAGTCACTTTTTCTGAAAAGAATACACTTGCTTTAATTATTGTTGTTGGCGTAAATTTGTTACTATTACAAATTTATATGTATATTTACTATTTTTATTATTATTGTTACAAGTAATGGTATTATTACACATCTGCCTATAATCGTTACTATTTGCTTTATTATTGCTATTTTTATCAGTATTGCTACTTTAGCTGGTATATATGATTTTTTCATTATCATCATTATTCTTATTTCTAAATGTTCGAGAACTTTTGTTCGAATTATCGCATGTATTCTTATTTTTTATATTTAATGTTAATATTTTTATAAAGGATACAAAAGCTATGTGTTAGTGTTAAAAATATTTTTGTTATATTTTATTATTTAAACTTTATCCTTTATCGCTACAAATCCTGTTTTTAATGCTATTTTGGTCACTATTGCTAATATTGCTGGTATTGCATATGTTTTTAATCAACATTACCGTTTTGTTAATTCTGATATTTAATTTATTTATATTAGCATAATTTGCCATACATAGCACTTTTTGACAATATTTATAATAGTTATAATAATAACGAAAATGACTTCAAGGGAAAAAATTAAAGCAACTGTATTCTTTACAGATATAGCAATATTATTTACAATTTAAAAAATAAAGTGGGGAATGCAAACAGAAACTCTCTGGCCACAAGAAAAAAAAACACATTAATCATGAAAATAACAATATATATATATATATATATATATATATATATATATATATATATATATATATATATATATATATATATATATATATATATATATATATATATATATATATATATATATATATATATATATATATATATATATATATATATATATATATATATATATATATATATATATATATATATATATATATATATATATATATATATATATATATATATATATATATATATATATATATATATATATATATATATATATATATATATATATATATATATATATATATATATATATATATATATATATATATATATATATATATATATATATATATATAAAAGTAATAATATTGATAAAGAAAAAGCAATAATAAATCCAATAGCAACAATTATTTACAAAATCGCATTAATAGCACTAATTGTAACAATAATGATAAAAAAGGAATAATATTGACATTATCAATATAAAAGAAAAAATAGCACTAATAAGAGCAATAGTAACAATAACGACCGAAATACAATCATAAACCAGAATAATAACTATAAAGAACAAAGTTTTCATAACAACACATTTGGTTCCAAGACCAATAACCAAAGTAACTGCATTTTTTTTTTACAAAAATAGCAACGTTTTCTACTAAAATGAAACATTCATAACATTAACTATAAAAGTGAGCATTGCATAGGGGAATAAAAGAAAAGAAAAAATAGCACTATTAAGAACAATAATATGAATAACGACCGAAATAACAAAATAACAAAATAACAAAAAGAGCAATAACAACAATATTAAGCTAAATAGCAATGAAAACAAGAATAGTAACTATAAAGAACAAAGTTGTAATAAAAACACAAATAAATCCAACACCAACAGTCAATGCTATATTCGTCGTTATTGTTACTATTGGTCTTATCAGTGCATTTTTTCTTTTTATTGATAATGTTGAAATTATTCCTTTTTTATCATTATTGCTACAATTAGTGCTATAAGTAACATTTTGCAAATAATTGTTGTTATTGGATTTATTATTTCTTTTTTGATCAGTATTACTATTTTTGTTGATAAAAAGGTTTTTTTTTCATCATTAGTGTTCTTTTTCTTATGGTTAGAGAGTTTCTGTTTGCATTCCCTACTTTATTTTTAATTTTGGTACATAATATTACTCTATCTGTAAAGAATACAGTTGCTTTGATTTTTTTACTTGAAGGCATTTTAGTTATTATAATAACTTTATTGATATTATTACTATTTTCATCATTATTATTATAGTTATATTCTTTATAGTCCCTATTCTTGTTTTTTAGCAATTTTAGTCGTTTTGTTAATTTAGCTCTTTTTATTGCTATTTTCTTTATAATGTTCATATTATTACTATTTTCATCAATACTGTTACAATTATTAATATTATTATAATCTTCATTTATTCTATTCTTATTGATTTTGTGATCAGTACTGACGCTTTTGCAGGTAAAATTGTTTTTTTTTTCATCATTAACTTTATTCTTGTTTCTAATGGCTACACATTTTTTGCTTGAATTCCCCTATGAATTACTCAATTTTGAAGTTAATATTAATATTTCTGTAATGAATTAAATTGCTTTGGTTATTAGTGCTCTAGTTATTTTTGTTGTTATTTTGATATTATTATAATTGACAAAATAAGCAATAAAATTAGAAAAGTATAAATTATGGAAAAATTTACATAATGAAATTCTTTGCGGCAATTTATTTTTGTTTATTAGTAAATGGAGCAATTCTAAAAAGCCATTTTAATTATCAGCGATAAATAATATTGAAAGAACCAATAAAAATTGCAATAGTATTAATAACGACTAAATTAACAAAAGAACATAAACATTAACAAAAAAGATGATAATTGATATAAGAGAAATGCAAGTATATGAAAAAATATTAAGAGCAATTGTATTCATACTAATATAAAAAATTTAAAAATCAGAAATTAGAATATATCAGTAATACCAGCAAAGTTAGCAATAATGACCAAAATAGCAATAAAAACAAAATTGTAATGCTAAAAGCTAAATTTACAATACAAAAAAAACTGAAACACCAGTAATTAAACCTATTGCCGTCTTTACAGAAATATAAAGAAGAAATTAGAAAAATAAAATACGTTGTAGTAAAAAAGACATGGCTAATAATTTATGAAAAGTAACAATAATGGAAAAATGTCAATAATAGTATAAAAAAGCAACAATAAAACATTAACTGTCATGAGAAAAACTGCAATATTATAGAAATATGTAACACTAATGAAAAAGTAATGATAATATTAATATAATTAGCATATAAGAGCAATAGTAATAATAACGACAAAATAACAATAAAAGTACAATAATAACAATACAAACGAAAATTGTAATGATAACAAAATTGAAACTATCTCACAAAAACATCCATATTAAAAAGTTGCATTTAAATTTGCAAAAGTAACAGTAACTTCTAATATTAGTTGTTATAGTAGCATTTCAATCGAAAGCAATTTAAAAATCTGAAATAACAAAATAGTTATGAGAAAAACTGTAATATAAAAACTAATTGTAACAATAATGAAAAAATAGTGATAACATCAATATTATTAGACAATAAGAGCAGTGGTAATATTAACGATAAAATAGCAATAACACTGCAATAATAATTATAAAAACGAAAATTGAAATAATATAAAAATTTTAACTATCTCACCAAGAAAAAAAATATTTTAAAAAAATTGCATTGACATTAGCAAGAGTAACAGTAACATCTAATATTAGTAGTAATATTGGGAATTAAAACTAAAGCAGTTAAAAAATCTGAAATAAAATAGTTGAGAGAATATTATTAGCAAATAAAAGCAATAGCAATAATGATGACTAAATAGCAATAAAACTACAATAAAACAATAAAAACTAAAATTGTAATAATAACAAAAGTTAACTATCTCAACAAAACAGCAATATTAAAATAAATTGAATTTATATAAGCAAGAGTGACAGAAACAACGAATATTAGTAGTAATAATGGCCATTCAGACGAATGCAATTTAAGACTCAGAAATAACAAAATAGTAATTAAAGTAAGAACATATCAGTACCACAAGCAAAATTAAAAAAATTTAACATAAAAACTATGGAAACAAGAATTGTAACTACAAAGACCAAAGATGTAATGATAACAAAATAACAACAAAAATAACTGCAACACTAATAATCAAAGATATTGCATTTTTTACAGATATATTAATATAAATTTCGAAAATTCGTCATCCAAACAGTAATTTGAACATAAAGTCTTTAGCCTTAAGAAATAAGAATAATGTTAATGGTGAAAAAATCACTTGTAAGAGCAAAAACAGCAATACTGATCAATAAATAAAAAATATAACAGATTAATAATTATGAGTTATTTTGTGATAATAAAGCAAAAATAAAACAGACCGTGACAATTTTGAGTTATTTTGTAATAATGACACTAATTGTAACAATAGTGAGAAAATTGAAATAATACTAAAATTGTTAGCAATAATAAGCATCACAAAGAGCAACAGTAACAATAACGACCAAAATGGTAATAAAACAAGAATAGTAACAAACAAGTACAAATTTGCAATAAACACATAAATGAATACAATAACAATAATCATAGCAATTACATTTTTTCAGAAATATCATCATTATCTACTAAAACTAAGAATAAATATTGATATTACCTAAAAAAATCAATATTACAAAGGGGAAGTCAAACAAAAATTCTTTAGCCATTTGAAATAAGAATAATGTTAATGATGAAAATATCACATGCCTGCAGAAGCACCTATATTAATAAAATAAAAAAAATATCAAAACCAATACTAACAATTATGAGCAAAATTGTAATAATTACACTAAATGTAACAATAATGATAAAACAGTAATAGTCATTAAAGTTGTAGTAATAGCAAAAATGATTCAAAAATCAATTATCAAAATAGTTCCATTATTTAGAAATATAGTAAAATTATCTACTAAAGTTAAAAATAACTGGTGCTCCAATAACCAAAGTAATT
>JAXCGZ010019292.1:65000-70582 GCA_037179515.1 Halocaridina rubra | reverse complement strand
TATGTGTGTGTGTGTGTGTGTGTGTGTGTGTGTGTTAAATATATATTCAATAAAAAATCGCATAATTGAAAAAAAAATCCAGGTAAATAAGTAAAAGGATGAAATAAATGTAAACACTCATTTTTCTCTCCTCACTCACCTGTATAATCCACAAGTGCGTTATTTCCTTTTTAATTAACGGTCAGGTGACCTCACCTGATTAAATAAATCCATGCGTAGGTTGGAGAATTTCCGGAAGTATTTTGCCGGACACACTAATATTCGTAAAATACTTAAAAAAAATATATGTATTTTTCAAACCAAACTTTACACAGAATTAAAATTATTACATTAAACTTTACTCTAGAAATTTATTTTTTTTTCCTCTATGAAGCTTATTTTTTTATAAAATCAATTTATTGCAAATATTTTATATTTGAGACCCACACGTTACATACACATCTATTTTTAATATACGAATATTTTTAAAAACCGACGATGTATTGTGATAAATATATTTAATTAAACTATTTCTATCACTTTGAATCAATATTATCTTTGGCTTTCGCTCATCGATACGTATAATTTAGGTCGCATCTTCCACCATCACCTTTCCCCTTTGACAGTACCCAAGACACTGACATTTGTTTTCCTTATGGACTCCCAAAATGCCCAAAAATGGAGATGCCAAATCGTGATTTATATGATAATTACAATAATAATTACTTATGAGTCATTACAAAATATTGAACATAAAAAAAATACTACAAACAGCTAAAGTATGAAATATTTAAGTTAAAAATAGTACAGACCAACTTTATATGAATTAAAATTTAAAAACAATGCATGGCAATGCTATGTCCGTATTAACGATGCCAAGTCGTAATTAAAATCGCTAATAAAACTACGAACATTTTGTGATTCAATTATACCTTTACAGTACTAAATAGCACTATTTTCACCACCAAAAATAACTAAGACATAACAGTATAATAATTTAACAATAAAAAATGCGAAATAAAAGTCTATACCGAAAACAATACGTGGCAACTTTCCCCTCATGGCATGTGCCCAGTAGGTGACGTCACACTAGTCGCTGAGTCCCTACGGTGGTGGACGGAGTCGAGGCTGCTGCTCCTCGTGTTTATTTTTGGGACAGACACAAGAACCACTTGGCGCCAAAATTAGTTTCTGTATTTTGCATTCAAATTAACCCTTTATAAGAGCTCAGACTGGGAAATAGAAAATTTTTGCTAAGATTGAGTACAGAGTATATTTCTGGGGATATTCGAACCTGGGACCTCACAGGACTCCACTGTTGTTTCTTGTTCATATTCGAATAATTCCACATGATCACGCAAAAGTTCTCTCTCTCTCTCCTCACAGCAGGAGGATGCCTTGATATACATTCAATTAAACCAGCTCAGTATTTCTGATACATTACATGTAATCTCCCATATAAGGCGGAGGGCCAAGTCAAAGCACAACCTTCACCATAATCCAATTCGTCCAACCTCTTCCATCTTAGTTCCTTGGATATAAACGGGTCACCACACATCCCCTATCACACCAAACCGCTTGGGTCATCCACAGGATAAATGGACAAAAATCTTTTGAAGGGAGACCTGACAGCAGCAGCTGGATTACACCCATATCTTCAATTCGTTGTAAACTCTCCCTCCCCCACACCCAACCCTTCCCTATCACACCGCACTGCTTGGGTCATTCACAGGATTAGTGGACAAAGATCTTTTGCAGGGAGACCCGACAGCAGCAGCTGGTTTACACCCATATCTTCAATTCATTCAAACTCTCACCCCCCACACCCAACCCTTCCCTATCACACCGCACTGCTTGGGTCATCCACAGGATTAGTGGACAAAGATCTTCTGCAGGTGGACCCTATCAGCAGAAATGAGCAGGGCGGAAAATACCACTATGGCCCGAGAGAGATAACTGAAATATTAATCACTTGAACAGTCAATATTGCCTACTTAAAGGTGAAGCCTCAATTTGACAATTGCACCCGCTCGAACTCGTCCATGACCTCAAGTGAACAATCCCTCCCTACCAGGCCAAGCCAATTGAAACCAATTTATTCAATATCAAACGTCTGGGAGTAACGATTAATCATTTTAAAAAATAACCCCCCCCCCTCTCTAGAGCTAATTAAGGCACAACTAAACATTCAACTATTCAAGCAAAACTGAAGGCTCAATAAGACAATTACACCCTCTGCATATAATATAAAAGTAAATCGAAGGTCCATTTTAACAATGGACCCCTGGAATATTTAATTAAATACATTCACACTATATAATTATGAACAGGGTGGTTCTCAACTTAACAATCGCCCTCCAAAGCGATTAAGAATTAATATATACATGACCGACAAACAAACACTAAAGATGACAAAGCAAATATTCATACACTACATACATACAAACATTCAAAACAAAAACGATAAAAATTCAACTATTCATATTTAGGATTTAAAACAACATGCATTCCAGTAAACATTCTCAAAAGACAAACATTCATAAAAGACAAACAGGTAAACATTGAAAAAAAAATACAAAGCAAACATTCTTACATGTCCATTAAATCTTTAAAACAAACCAAACAAGCATTCTTACAAGACAGAAAAAACATTCTAGACAAACAAATAAACATCCATACTAGACAGAAAAAAACAAGCATTCAAGCCAAAGAAAACCTTTATACATAAGAAACAAACAGTCAAAATTTCAAACAAATAAAGCCTAAAGACGGACAAAAATCAGGGTAAACGAAACAAACATTCTTACACGACAGACAAACACAAATTCAACCAAGTCAAACAGGTGAAAATAAAACTATTTATATTAAGAACTCTTTTTTTTAAACTTGTAATAAAAAATTCCTCGGACGAGAGAATGTCGCATTCTCAGCGATTTTCAAGGTGTCTAGACAATGAAAAATAAAGTCGCCACGACTTTAATGAAAGAGAGAGAGAGAGAAAGAGAGTATGAAATGCCTTAAATTCTGTAGAGATGAGAGACAGATTTGATGCGTGTGATGTGTGTGTGTGTGTGTGTGTGTGTGTGTGTGTGTGATTACCTAATTGTGTTTACGGGAAAGAGCCCAAAGCTCGTATCTTCCCGTCTCCTCATCGGTTCCATTTTATACTTAGTGATACTTATCATACCTGTCCTTAAAACTATTGATTCAGATAGCATTAACTACCTCCTCGCTTAGCCAATTCCAATTATCAACTACTCTTACACTGAAAAAGTATTTCCTTACATCCTGCAAAGAAGTTTTCTTACCAAGCTTCAAACTATGACCTCTAGTTCTAGAGCCTGCCATATCAAAATATCGATCCCTCTGTGTGTGTGTGTGTGTGTGTGTGTGTGTGTGTGTGTGTGTATTAAATTATACAAATAAAACAACAATTAATTTACCTTACCCATCCTTGTTGAGTGATCGCCTCATTTGTCATGCTTTTCAGATTACAAATAAAATAAAAAAATAAAAAATACGGAAAAATTAGTATTAGTATAAATATATGAAAAGATAAAAAAAAATACAAATACGTAGATGCATAGAAATAAAAAAAAATATTTATTATATATCATAGATAAGTAAATAAGAAACCAAAATAAAATGTGAGCAGTATTCGAAAATACAAGTCATTCAAAGAGAAATTTTCCTTCTCTTGTCTATATTTTTCCTCTTTTCCTCATCTGTCTTTCCTCTATTTCTCTTCCTCCTACTCCGCCATTTTTCTTTTCCTCCTCCTCATTTCTGCTTCCTCTACTGCTACTCTTTTATCCTCGTTTTTCTTTAGTCCTCTTCTTCCTCCCTTTTTTCATCAACTCTTCCTCCCACTTTTATTTTTCTTCTTTAATCCTTTTCTTTATTTTTTTACTCCCTTCCTTTCTTCTTCTTCTTTTTCTGTTATGATAAAAGAAAATCCCAGCATCCTAGTGAAGACTTTAAAAGATGTGTCCCTTTGTGGAACAGACAGAAAAGGGACACTATCTCAAACATGCCCAAAGGGATGGGGCCAGGGAGAGGAATTCTAAAACTTTCTTCCTTTACTGTCTTAGACACAATACCAACCACCCATACAGAAGCCAGCAAAAACACAAACACACACACACACACACACTCAAAACTTTCGCGTTAAAACTATATATAAAATATGGAGACAATAACAAAATTACATTAGCAGTGGATGACCAAGGTTCATATGTTCTACCACTAGTGAAGTGCTGAATGAAAACCTGTTCTAGAACGGCCCCCTGAGGTATCTCACTACTCATGGTAAAAGAGATCTGGTCCAAGCAGAATCCCCTGTGGCCCCTCACTGGTAACGCCTCTTCAACCTGATGCTGACAATTTAAAACCTTATATTAATTATTCTAAAACACATCTGTTGGTTTGTTTGAGTGTGTGTGCGGGTGCCTGCTAGTGCACGCACATGTAAGTACCTAATTATGCCAGCGGGAAAGAGAATTATGCTCGTAATTCCCCATCTTCTGGTCGGTTCCATTTTTATACTCAATGATCCTTATCATATTTGTCCTTAAAACTATTTCCTAGCCTAGCGAATTCCTATCATCAGTTAATCTTACACAAAACAGGTATTTCCATACATCCTGTGAAGAAGTTCTCTAACAAAGCTTCAAACTATGACCTCAAGATCTACAGCCAACCATATCAACATATTGATATATATATGTGATTACCTAATTGTGTTTACGGGAAAGAGCCCAAAGCTCGTATCTTCCCGTCTCCTCATCGGTTCCATTTTATACTTAGTGATACTTATCATACCTGTCCTTAAAATTATGGACTGAGATAGCATTAACTACCTCCTCGCTTAGCCAATTCCAATTATCAACTACTCTTACACTGAAAAAGTATTTTCTTACATCCTGCAAAGAAGTTTTCTTACGAAGCTTCAAACTATGACCTCTAGTTCTAGAGCCAGCCATATCAAAATATCATTCCCTATCCACTCTATCATAACCATGAAGGAATTTAAAGACTGTCACCATATCCCCCCTCACTCTTCTAGCTTCGAGTGATGGTATGTCTAATTCCCTCAGCCTCTCATCATAACTGAGATTGCGTATTTCTGGCACCAGTTTCGTGGCATGTCTTTGAACTTTTTCAAGCTTAGCTATGTGCTTTTTCAAGTGCGGATTCCAAAAGGGGGCTGCATATTCGAGTTTTGGCCTCACATAGGTTACATAAATATTTCTGAACATTTCCTTGTCCATGTGCCTGAAGGCTACCCTTACATTTGATAAGAATGCATATGCTGCCCTTACTATGCCATTTATATGTATTTCTGGAGACAAATCTCTGTGTGTGTGTGTGTGTGTGTGTGTGTGTGTGTGTGTGTGTGTGTGTGTGTGTGTGTGTGTGTGGTGTGTGTGTGTGTGTGTGTGTGTGTGTGTGTGTGTGTGTGTGTGTGTGTGTGTGTGACCCTATTCTTGAGAAAAGACCTCACTATCCCTACTTTTGGTGTAATGATAAAACATATGCAGTAGAGTGGATAATCTCTGTAATACTAAAGTGGGCGGGGCTTAATTACCTTGTTAGTGTGATAC
>JAXCGZ010019292.1:25000-57500 GCA_037179515.1 Halocaridina rubra | reverse complement strand
CCAAATCAGTCCCTCCATTCCGTTCTCCCATGTCCAATCATTCATTCTAATACATCTTTCATTTCAGCATAAATTAAATCATCGGAGACGGGGAATAATAGGCTTTATTGCAATGGGACATAAGGCTGGTATTTTCAGAGCTCCATCCCTTTCTCTCTCACATGACAAATGAACTCTGTTATTAAGGCTCAAAATTCCTCTGTTTACTAAGGAGTTCCAACCCTAAGGCTTAAATATTCTTTAATAGTTAGACAGTGGGTTGGGGACAATAATTATATCTCCTTGCATAAAGGAGAGGGAAGCACAGGGTCAATTTATATCAGATGGACTATATATAACCTATGGAGAAAATATATGATATTAAAAATTTGGATGAGTATTATATATTACAAACCAGTTTCAAGAAGCAATACAATATTATGGAAGCTGTAGAAAAAGAATTAAATAATAGAGAAGTATCTTACAAAACTATTTTTCGCTTTTCCCTGAGAAAAATCATCACCAAGCAATTCTACAGAGAATCTACTGGAATTTCTACGTTTTAAAAAATTATGATATAGCTTACAGGTTCAAGAAGCTATTCTGTAAAAACTTTGACATTTGACAAGACTTCCCACAAAAAAAATCTGAAAAGAATACCACTAATATACTCGCCTCTTCTTCAGAAATATTTCTGATATATTCCTGAAGAAGAGTCAAAACCCAATAAAATACTGTACTCATATATTTGGCAACAACATTCATAATATGTAATAAGTTCTTCCACTAACAATACCTTTTGTATAAGCCTCCTTCAGTCACTAACTTAAACCACTATAAACAAAAACAAATACTAGTAATATAAAAGATTGTTTTCTTCGGAAAAGGAACTTATTACAGGTGTATTTTTCTTCAGTGTTCCATTTTGGTAAAGCCACACCAAACCCTGCTTGCTCAGTGGGTAGAAGGTTGTGTAGCAAGATGGCAGCAAGAACTAACACTGCCTGTGATATGTGAGTGGCCATACTGGATCCAACTGCATCGGTGTAGCCACTCACAAAACTGTTTGTTGGTTCTTGCCATCAACAAACAGGGCAACCCACTATCATTCAAACATATTGCTTTCATCGTGCCCATATCTTAACAGGATTATGTTAAATATATCAGTTAAGATTTATAGATAACCTACCATGGTTAAGCTTAACGGCAAACCTAGGTTATGGATGCTTCTTTTTGGCTCTGACAGAATTTTATTTTGAAGGTTAAGTTAGCCTGCTTAGTTTCTCGACAAAGGCTAAAGTATTTAGGGTTAATTAGACAGGATCATCAGTCCATATTATCCTACAGTTAGGGTGGTTGGATTCTAAGATTATGTTAGTTTATAAAGACTATGATGCTTAAGCTTATCACTGTATAAGAAAATTAAGTTAGAAACTGTGTAATAATTATGCTGATTCTTTACCATAATCACATAATGCAGGCTTGATTAGCAAGGCTGGTTTTGTTCCCCACTAGGGGCAGCATACTTATGTTGGGACTGCTATTTAATTAAATTTCACACATTCAAGTTCTCTATCACATATGCAGAACTAAAATTACAAATGCTATACTCAGTGGGGGTACGGTAAATGAAAGAGCACAGTATGTGGGTACAAAGTGTCAGGCAATTACATATATTTTAACCATTAACTATGTTTAGGCATCACTTTAGCCTATGGTACAATACTGCCCTACTCAATAACTATAGTATAAAAAAAAAAAAAAAAAGGAAGGAATTTCCGAATTTCGATAGCTCGCAGAGTAAACATTCGAGCAGATTTTCATCACAAATTCGTACAAAACATACTATTATACAACTAATATATGGAAAAATAAGCGGAAAATATATCAATTCGTTCATACCTCGTAGGTCGTGGAATGTCAACATAGTTAAACAACCGCAAACACTCGTATATGTTTGTTTACAATCCAAACTTTTAGACAGCAGATGAGGAAGAAGAAATGGCCTCATGCTTCTTCTTCTTCATTTTTTCTTAAAGGATTTTCTTCTTCTTGAATTAAAAATAAATAGAATGCCTTTATGGATACACTTTATTGTTATCTAAAATAATAAAATATTGTAAATATTACCTCAATTTACCTGGAACTGACGTAATTAACACAACCAAAGTATAATATGATAATACTTTGGTATTGGCAAGTGTGATCATTACCCTGAGCAAATGCCCTTTCTAACCTTAGAGCATGTCGGACCTGGAACCCTCAACCTGAAGCCTCAAAGTTGCGGACGACCATAAGACAAAATGCATAATTGAATTAAAAAAAATAAAAATAGAAGTACTAACCTAGGAGTGGTAAACTCGTAAAATAATTTTATATTAAATCCTCTTCACAGTTAATCCAATCTCTAGACTGAAAGCAACTATTTGATTATATTTATTCAAATGAACTAATTACCACCTCTTTGGAGACAGCAGTAGCACAGTGGTTAGTGTGCTCAACTCGGAAAGTGACAAACTAGCATACAAGCCCACCATAGGGATGTTAGGAAGGGCATCCTGCCATAGTCCCATTATAACTCCAACCTGTGTTCACCCCCATTCAAATGGGGATTAATCGTGAAAAAAAAACTGGTAAACAAACTCTTCAGAAGATATACTCGACATTTTTCTTTTGCTTGGCACTGCTGCATGTGAGAGGAAATCCACATAACTATCAGTCTTATAAATGCAGATTTATTATATATATATATATATATATATATATATATATATATATATATATATATATATATATATATATATATATATATATATATATATATATATATATATATATATATATATATATATATATATATATATATATATATATATGAATTATACTGAACTTCATGTAGTAATCCTCTTAATAATTCCCAGTTCATATACTTACTCTATTTATGACTTCTCAAAGACAAAAGATTGAGAGCTCAATTTAGCAGTAAGCCTACCGAAACAATGGACATATTGCTTCAGTAATAAACTTTTCATGACTGTAAAATGGGAGGCCAATATATATTGTAAGTTTTCCTTAATCATATTTGGACTTCAGTGTAAACTGCCCACGCATGACCTGCTTTGAATTACATAACATACCCAATTAAAAATCAAACATTATCAGTCTGTTTACTTTAGACCAGTTTTATCATGGATATTATTTCACTAATGTGATCAGCTTTATGTCAAATGCTCTCTTTCCTACTAAGGGCTAGGATGGTGCCTTTTGGCAGGTGTGACCATTACCCCAAATGCATGCCCTTGATAACCTCAGACTGTGGTGGCCAAGGAACTCTCGACCAAATGACTCAAAGTTGCAGATGCACTTAGGCACGGCAATATTATTTCACTAATGAATAAGAATATTCAGAAATAGCTTCATAACTCCAGCCAAGCCTTCATCAAATTCTTTTGTTAATATGGATCTCCAAGATGATGGCTGCCTGTACTCTTGGTAGCTCTATTATAACAACTCATGTTGCTATTATAACAACTCATGACCGCACAGCCATGAGTCATTAAGGAAGGCCACTGCTAAACCAAAGCGTGTTGTGTTACTGGTGTATGTGCTTGCGTGCTGTGCAGTCTTCCTTAATATGTTTGTATGAGGCGACGTGTTATATCCGGGACAAGTATCACTGACAGAGTCGTCCAGCCTTCCTCTGTGATGTAAGAACCAGCATCGTATAGAACGTGAATTTATCTTTGAAATCATGTATATCACAGAGATATCTCATACATATAAAAGCTGATCTATTGTTGTTTAATGTGTCACAACCAATCTCGACTCGAATGGTGATGGAGACAGGCAGGTTGGAGTTTGAGAATTAAGAAAGGATGTCCTTCTTAACACTCCGCAGTGAGCTCGATCACAGTACTGTCACTTCCCTTGTCAAGTGCCCTAACCGCTGTGCTATTGTGTTCATCTAGAAATGATGATCTGTAAGGAATTTAATAAAAGACAAGTATTAATCTTGACTTATCATGTATACAAACTAAATCTAAATTCAAATACAAAATATTTCCTCACTTCAGCTACAGTTTAACAAAAAAAATAGACTACATACCATTCTGCTGGTTATTACTTCACATGAACACTCTCTCGCTACTGTCTTTGGCTCACAATGCAGCCTATATTGCACGACTGCATTTCTACATTCGGCTCACTACCTAGATCCATCACGGAGACAAATTTGTCTTTTATTCAATAGAGATTACTTTAAAAACACACTAACAAATACTACTTACTTTACAATACGGTCTTTCTTTATAAAATATATTCATAAACCAGCGTTCGTGTACACCTCTATTTATGGACACCAAGTGAGGCATTTACCTAGTCATGGTGAGGATATAGAAGGGTCTGACCTGTCATATCAGAAGACCAAGGTTCACGTACACCTCAATCTTTGGACAAAGATTGAGTCTATCTAGTTATGGTGAGGACATAGGAATGTCTGATCTGTTATAACCAAAGACCAGGGTACGTGTATACCTCAATCTATGGATAGAGTGAAAAATTCACCTTCACCAAGTCATGATAGGATGAAGAAGAGTTGACCTGTCATACCAAAAGACCAAGGTTCGAGTACAACTCATTCTATGGACAAGGATTGAGACTTTATCTAGTCATGGTGAGGACATAGGAAGGTCTGACCTGTCATAACCAAAGACCAGGGTACGTGTACACCTCATTCTATGGACAAAGAGTCCTGTTTGCACCTTTATCTAGTTATGGTGAGGATTTAGAATGGTCTGACCTATCATACCAAAATACCAAGGTTCGTGTACATCTCATTCTACACACAATGATTGGAGTCTATACCTGGCAAGGTGAGGATAAAGAATCGTCTGACCACTCATACCAAAAGACTAAGGCTCATGTACACCTCATTCTATGGTTAAAAAAAAAAAGTTATGATAAGGATGAAGATGGGTTTGATTTGTTATAACAAAAGACCAGGGTTCGTGTACACCTCATTCTATGGAAAAGATAAGTATTCACCTTCATCTAATCATGATAATGATGTAGAAGGTGCAGTAGTCACAACTGTCTTCTAACCCCTACAAACTCTGCAGGCATACCGAGTACACCAAATGGATATTGCAAGACACTGATAGTGAAAACAATATGTCCACTGACATCTGACATAAGTATGAGGTAAATAAAAAGCCTGTACTGTAAATTTTGCACCTGAAACAAAAAAAAATTCTAAAACCTATGACTCCAAAACTCGCTCAACTTCTGACATTACATTTCTAAATATACAAATCATCATTTCTTACATATACCCACTTACATAAAGTTTCCTTATCTAAATCTACATATTCCTTGCATACTTCATTACCTTGTGTGTAAATCCAAGTCATCAGTTCTTACATATAATCTCCTTGTCTCAATTCACATATTTCTTGCATACCTCAGTACTTTGTATGTATATATCAAACATTAGTATATACAAGCTTAAAGTCTTATGTATTAAGTACAAAACTATCTTGGTTAGTGATTAGCAATATGATTAGCTACACGATTAGCAAAATCTACACAGAAAATAAAAATTAAAAAATGTCATAATTAGTAATTGATAAAGTTAATTAAGATTACACCGTATATAATAAGATTTAAGCTCTCCTCATGTAAATTTGTTTACACACTAAGATATTACATTATTCTAACTACCATCAAAACAGTCAGAAATATTAAAAATTTACAATAAAAAATCCCAAAAATTAAAACAGACAAGACAATAAACAATACAACTACTGCAACTCTCTAACAACACTACACACGTAGCAGTTTGCCATTTTTGGTGTCACTATTAATCCCCGTTCGAATTGGGGTGGACACAGGTTGGAGCAGGGGAATTAAGACTATACGCTTTTCCTAGCCACACTATACAAATCAAGAAAAAAATTCTTCGTAATATATAGAAATAATTTTTTCTTTTCAATACGGAGGTATATTAGCAATGCTGATTATCTATTTTTAATTTCGCTGCTAAGGAAAAATCTTTAGAATTGACAAGTTAAAATATTCAATACCCTGAATATGCAAAAGTAACAAAGAATCATCAATATACTAAAGGTAATATATATAGGTATAAATCACAAAAGAGCAGTAAATTGTACAACTTTCTAAACACAAAAGCTAGGTTGGTACCAAGCCAAAAGAATTAAAAATTAATCTTTTTTTTTTCCATATTCAAACAAAATTATATTCTTATCCCTGAGGGGGGAGAACACCTCCATGTTCCCCCACACACTGTAAAAATGGACTAAACGGAGCAGAGTGAGATGACTGGGAATCTCCTTCTCTGTATTTTCCTCCCACGAGGGGTCAAATATTTTGCTCGGCCAACCCCCTTACAAGGGGAATATGACTTTTAACTATACTGAACACAAGAGACATATAAGTGGGGCGGCTCAGATTTTGCTTGAAGAAAATACTGAGGAGGGGATTCCCATTCCCCTCACTCTGGCTCATTAAGTCGGCTTTTACGACACGCAGGGGAACACGGAGGAATTATTCTTACCCCTCTCCCACATGTAGACAGATATTTAAAAAGTATGTACACTATACAGTATTTGAAAAACAAACACAAGCCATCCAGCAACAGTCCTTAGACTGAGCAAGCAGTCAACAGAGAATACTAATCATTGATGAATTGCAATTTTATTTGTATAAATGTATGACCCACCCCACAAATAAGTCATAACAACAATTAAACACGAGATCCAAGGCAGTGTGCCTTAAGTTTATCTCACCGAAAATAACACCATCATAATGAATAATAATGATGAATGTGTCAGTGACACTGTAACAATACAAGAATAATAAAAAAAATATTTAGTGTAATGCTTATTCGTTTCGAATATACAGCATTAAGTAAAATAATAGTACTTGAGAGAGACTGTATATGAATTATGGCTTCAGGGCCTTCATACCGGGACTGTAAATCAACATTTCAAAAGTGAAGAATTATATATCACTAAACACTATAAAATTTCTTTTACGGCTCTCACCGTACTTTTTTATGAAAATGCCTTTTAATCCTACCTTGTTTTTTTATTTGTTTAAACAAAGCTGATGCAAAATTTAGATTATTAGTACCTTCATAGCTGGATAAACACATCATTATCTTTATTATTTATAATGCCATTTAATGCAACCCTGGCTTCATTCACTTTTTTAAAACCAAACTGAAGACCAATTTGCAATAAAGGGCATTCCATTTTCCGTGTCACAAATGCAAAAAACTACTGACGAATAACATTTCCTGTGAATTAAATTTCTTCTAAGAAAGACCATAAAAAATATCTAATACCTCACTTCTCTTGTCATTCAAATGCATTCAATTTTTGTTTGGTTCTGCGGTAGTGTATCCCTATTGGTCTCCATTTGAACGGGGGTGGACACAGACATCTTAGAGCTACAGGGTTAAGGCAGGATGCCCTTTCTGGCAGTGGTGGGATCATACCCGCTTTAATCACCTCCCGAGTCGCACAGTCTACCAATGAGCTTCCACAGCCCCCAACAGCAATAACCTCAATATTTGCCACAATTTTTAGCACTCACATTTCCGAGCTAATCAAAACTATGTAACGAATTCTTTAGAACGATAAAAAAACAACTTCACGTGATTAAACGAGATTTAATAATGCAAAAACCATGAATTTAAACATATCCAGCTCTGCTGTTTTCAAAGATATCATTCAATGGTGAGTTCACTGTATGTGCAAATGAGCATATAACATTAATGCATTATCAGGGTTCATATATCAAATAGTGCTTACAGAGTTACTTGACATGTAATATTTGAAGTATATTATGTAACACATATTAACTGACATGTATTATTTGACATACTGTATATATTATTTGACATATATTATTTAACATATACATTACTGGCAGTTAAAGATTTAATGAAGATATGTTCTTTACCCAATATATATCAAGAAAATTATATAACTGCCAAATGTATTCATAACCACGGGAATCGAGTGGCAAGACTACTTGACTCGGGAGTTGACAAACTATGGATCGAGCCAACCACGGGGCATTAGGAAGGGTATCTAGCCAAAAGTCCCTAGCTGCACACTGTGTACATCCTCATAACGATTGATATGGACAAACAAAATTTAACAACAAAAAAAAGTTTTCATAACAAAATTCCTTAGTTTTTGCTCCCTGCATACTACGTTTCTATTTTTTTATATATATATATATTTTTTTACAATTTCAGTATTCCTTATCTCCTTGTTTACAACAAGTGAATTCTCTGAATATCTGACATACTTTGCATAAGAAAATAAGTAATTTTTTCTATGTAAATACTAATATACCTATTGGAGAACTTAAACTATGCATGTTTATGAAATAAAAAAAAATACACACACACACCTAACAAGAAATGACGGCTAAATACTCCATAAGCAAGGATTTTTGTGACATCTTTAAAAAATTAAATCACTAGGTAGTTGCAGAGAAAGATTAAAAAAGAAAAACATGCATTGAAGCATACTAAATATAAATCTACCCTTAGGTATAAACATTGTATTACTTTCTTATAATTTTCATAAAACTCTTACTTTCTCAGGACTATGGAAACCTGCAGAAAAATTAATAAAGACCACATCACAAATAAAATAATTGCTTCATACGACTTTTCCACTGATATCACACATTTAAAAAAACAAAAAACTTGCTTGTTTCAATTTGACTAAATGTTGTGCTGTTAACACGTAAACAATGAGGGTAAGAAAGAAATCAACACTGTTCCAAATTCTGTTTCATAAAACCTGATTAAAGGGCTCTAGCTCTACAACCTTAAATCTTTTGTAATGGTTGTGGCCACCCTACTGAGCTTTGCCAGATATGATGTTGCATTTGAGAAAATATGCTGCTGGACTAATGTACAAATGTTCTAAGATAACACAGATGTACATCTACATGTACTGCATGGAATAACTTTCTTTTGTCATGTTACAAGTATTAAGAGCACGTAAACAAAAATTCAAGCTTCTAGGGTGGTACCGACTGTGCCGTGGATCAATCCTCCAGAGTTGCATATCAGGAGAGGATGCCAAGAACCTCAGAAGAGCGGCAGCAAAAGAAATCAAAGTGCCATAACCTGGGAGAGGCTTTGGTCATTCGGACGACAACTTCTTTAGTCATACTTAAGAATGTCTTAACGAGCACACAGGTTTAATATTTTCAATGAAATAAACATGGAGTGGATGCACACAAAAGTTGATTTTCAGACATTATGCTAAAGCTAAAAACAAAGGAAAATGCACTATATTTCTAATATATGTCTACTGTTCTGTCTTCTTTAGGTATTTATCAATATTTATCATTCCTGTGGTTTATACACCATAAGATGGTGTGGAATAATATTTACATTTGGTAATGCCATTGATATCTAAGGTAACAGTAACCCTAAAGTTCATCATTATCTAAGAAAAGATACAAGAAGAGTCCTTGCAAAAAGTTTCAATACCATTTTGTGAAGAAGAAGAAAATCTTAGGTTATTGCAAAGTGGTTGAATAAGGGGGAAAAACTAAACATTAACAAATAAACACGCAAAATCAGCAAGAAATTTACAATAGTTATCTGCAAGAGCGCAATCATTTTCACATATGTGTTTACTATATAAAATTCACAAAACCCCTGGTGCTATTACCCCATTAATCAAACATATTTTATTTAAACTTGGTTGTATAAAATCTCAAATTAGATATTCTAATAGTAAATACATAAAATTTACACTTCTAAATCACTTTGGACATTGCACAACCAAGATCATTCTGCATCATGACCCAGTTTTATGAACAGTTCTGTAGGGATATCAGAATACGGTATTGTATTCAGCGATATCTGGTCACTCTAAATAAACACTGTACTGTATTGCAATTCCTCAAGACGTGTTTCTCTGGATGATTTTCCTTTATCATTGCCTTATGTTGTAAGTACAATTATACAAGTAATATGTTCCAAAATCTTGGAATAAAAGAGATTAAAAGAAACAATGAATAGTGAAATATTACAACATGACAAAATTTTAAGGTGATATTCTTTATGGGAATTGTCTTGATGAAATAAGTTTGTGAGGAAATCCAAATACATCGCATACTGTAACAAGTACAATATAATGATGTGTTAAAACATCTCATATGTGAAATAATCATTGGTTCTACAATAACAAGTAATTCTGTGAGCAGTCTATTGCTCACCATCTGCCCAGTCGAAGGTTCTTCAAGAAATCTGATATAATACAACCATTCATTTAATAATAATAATAATAATAAAAAAAAAAGACAAATATATCTAATCAGAAACAATAGTAATTTTTTTTTTCACTTTTCCATTTAAAACACTCACAGACACTGTCAACTTATGACCTCTACGTATAATGTACATCAAGTGCAAAAGTGCAAAGACAATGCATATTTATAGTCAGCATAATCTGAGTGATAGACCTTTTAATTTCCTATTCATCACTACATACATTGTGAAATCAATATTAATGACTTTGAACCAATTGAGGTACTTTCCTTGAACCCAATAGAGTGACTACAAATGAAATTTTCTTCTCTTTATAAAAAGTCATATATTCTCATCAACAGAGTTTGCCAATGGCTTGCTAGGCATATTGCACCCATGCAAAAAATGGCCGATATCATCCATGTCAAGATAAAGTAAAAGTTCAAGTCCTCTGTACATATCCTGGGAACTGAAAGAATTCCTTTTGTACATCTACAGTATATAAATTGTCAGATATAAGAATGCCAGAAAGTTTGTTACCAAATATTGGAAATATTCTCTAATTATGCACTGTCCTGACACTTTGTACCCAAAGTACACTTCCTAAAAGTAACTTTATTGCACTATGTATTTACAACAATCAAGGAATGGAAGCGAGTTCCATCTCAGATCAAAAAGGTACCTCTACGGTCTGAAATACTTCAGCAATAACTGAATCTTCAGCAATGCGATCACTCAGAGCATGCGCTGAGCATCAGTCCGATCGAGAACGGCTATGTAAACTCGCAGTACTGCGTCCAGCCATGGCTAGGAGATCCTAGGCGATGAAGGCCAATAGTGTTGTCATGCGCAGCTGAAACCAAGTCTGGAAAATCCGTCAAGGAAAACATGCTTCTACGATAAGTGATAAGTAAATTTAAGAACAACATTGTTAAAAACATCGACAAAAGTTGCATATTTGCACAATAAGTAATAAACAAATATCAAGAAAACATTCCTTAAAACATGTATCACCAACATAAGTACTTTAGAAATCATGATATTCATCGGAGGAAATGTGTATGATAAAAAAATTTATATATCGAGATATACACACTTGTTTGTAAACAATTATATAAAAAGGATCTATTTAAAAACAAAAGCCATAATTCTCCTTATGAAAGGAGTGGCTGACCCAGAGCAAAAACTTTACTCTTTGTGGATGGAAAATAGAAGAAACCCAGTCCACTCACACTGCCCCATTTTATTCAACCTTCACAACACGCAGGGGAACACGGAGGAGACACGCCTATTGCATCCTAGACAACTGTGTCCAGGTCAAATGCGTTCCGGACATTGGACTCCCTGGACAACTGCATCCCAATTATAGGTGTTCCAGTATGTATATCATATATGTAATTTTTTCTTTTTATATCCTTGTGTTTTGAACTTTTCCATATCAATATTCTTATGATGGGTTAGGTTAGGTTAAAAATACATAACTTCGGATTTGCTACCTAGTATTAGAAACATATATTGGAACGCAATGTGACTGGGGGGCAATAATACTGTATGCAAATGCCCCAGAACACCAATTACTAGGACAGAGTTGTCTAGGTCGCAAACACCCTAGAACCGAACATGGAGGAAGTATTCTTGCCACCCTCTAAGGAGGGTATAAAAGGATACACTCATTATAAGGTGATATATCCAGATCTAAGACTGGTGCCGCATGAGTGAAAATGGAACCATCGTGCTGGTGCCTATCAGGATAGCGGCGGTACCTAGTCACCATTTTACCTGTTGGGAAGAATAATCCATTATTCGAAGGAAACAAATTAAAATTTATTAAAAAATGGAATCTGGAATAAACAGGATAATGCACAAGAGAATTCATTTTACCCTGGGCAGTGTAGAGTATGCCTCCGCTGTGCGAGTACCGCATGCGAGTGACTCGGTTGGGACTGACAGTCTGGCTTTCCCACTTCCAGGGTTGCTCTCCTACACACCAGCACACAAGACCTTCTCCAGTGCTGGCCATCATGACACCTGTGAACAAATCTTTATATTCAGTAAAACACCACATCCTCCTGAAGCCAAAAGCGTGCTCATAACCATTAAAAATAATAAATAAATAAAAAAATTAGGGCTGTATCCTGTTCTGTCCATCCTCACCCTCCTCATAAGCCAACAAGATGGTCATAACTATTCAAAGTGAGGGAAGGAGCAGGGTTCCATCATATTCTGTCCATTCTCTCCCTCTTCATAAGCTAATAGGATGGCCATAGCTATTCAAAAAGAAGGAGGGAGAAGGTTTGCATCACTTTGTGACTATTATCACCCCTTTATCAACAGTTAGATCAAATGATAATCACAATTGGGCAATTTTTCTCCCTAACACCTGGCACACAACAGGAAAACCACAGCATTACTTATTTCTACATATGCATCTTCTTGTTATCGAGGAAATATTCAACCTCTATCAAAACAAATAATTCTAACAGGAATAACGAAATAAAGTCCTCAGCCTTTAAAGATACTCCCTTACATACGAACGAGTTAGGTTCCAGAAGCCAGTTTGTAAGTAGAATTACTAGTAGGTTGTGTTTAGGTAAAAAAAAGTACTGTGCAGTACATACATATGCAGAACTGTACTGTACTTAAATTAAAGACACTTAGCTACAACAGAAACATTAAGTATACAGTATTAATGAATTTTAAAGCAGTAATAATAATGTAATAAAACAGTACTGTACTGTAATACATTCATTAATACAGTCTTCTTCTTCTTCATCATAATACAGTATTTAACACTTTCCTTACATAGAAGAATTATTTACACTATGAAGCACTAACTCAACAGTTAGGATGCAGTTAGCAAGAAAAATGAGCAAAAATACCAATTTCAGATGAATATAAAAAATCTCATTACTTGGGTATCCCTGAGAAATGGTTTTGTTGTATGCCTCAGGCGAGGGTGCCATACAAGTTAGAGGCGACGGGACGGTGAACGAGTAGACTGGACGTCCGTCCAAGCCGTGAACTTTCATCTGTCCCAAGGATGATCCAGACACGAGGACCATGTTGCCAGAGCCCCAGGGCCACGAACCATCCATGAAGCAGATGTCGTTAATACAGTCTTCGTGAATCTGCAATGTGGAAAAATATAAAATATATTAATACAGGTGAAGGGGAAAGTACCTGCCTTCATGTCATTACCGATTAAATTGGGCAATTAATTTCCTAAAGATCTACCTAATTATTCAGACAATGTCTGGGATCACTGGGTCCACATGACTGCAGCAGGAGCTTCGATCCTTGTTTTCTCTAAGCATGGTAGTGGAATGCTAAATGGGATATTCCTAGTGCTAGAGGATAGAGAATGCCACAGTTGTAGAGCCTGTGTGACATGGAGAGTGACTATAGGAGCATGGAGTTGCTACAGCTGTTGTTGTTCTTGTTTGTTGAGCAAGTCAAGGTACTGATCGGATGGCTCTGGTGTAGGCTGCTCAAAAGTGAGAGTGAAAATAAACACTTCTGCAAGTTCCAAAATAAATCCAATTTATACAATCATCATTACATATACTCTTTCACAACAACAGTGTGTACAGACGCTCCTCATATGTAAGCTTCTCGACTTACATATGAGCATCCGGAGTTAGATACATGTGAAAAGCGCAATGCCTATGCAGTTTACTATTATCATGCAGCAAGTTATTAATGGTTCCAATGTTTCAAAAAACGTTCAAACTTGCATCATGTGTCTTTAGGATAAGAAAACAAATGTATTATGTTCCAACACAACTTTATCAATAGAGTACTGTACATACAAACTAACAACTTACGAACAATTCAGGATACAAACGGTTGTTCGGAACGTAATTCGTTCATAAGTTGGGAGCTTCTATATTGTGCTTATATGTCACTATTGTTCCCCAATATGAGGGTACACACAGAGTATGGCTAGAAAATTAAGGTTGGTCGCTCTTCCTAATGCCCCATCGTGGGTCTGTCAACTCCCGAGTCAAGTATTTTTGCAATTCCCGAGTCAAGTACAGTATTTTAGCAACAGAGTAATACATTACTAAGCCACATGATCCCCTAAACTAGATAGTTACCACTAGGGCCTAGTCCTATAAGGAATTTCAAATCTCAATATGTATATCTATTATTTTGGACTGTCAGAATGGGATAACAGTTACTGGTGTTAGTACCCCGATTTCTCTATATTTTACTATCAGTTCCACCCATATTATCCTATTAATGCTGGACACATGTTCCCTACTTACATGATTTAATACTATCCTGTCCCATAGTTTACATACTGAACTAGAATGATCGATCACCAGCCAACGGCCTTATGTTAAAGGTCAAAGCTCTCTAATGAAGGAGAGGCAAGGGTTAATAGCACAAGTGGAAGACTATATACCTACCATATATACTGCTCTCCAATCACAGGGATCCAGTGATCTCAAGGCAATGGTTGAATAATTAGGTAGATCTATAGGAAATCACCGACCCCTCCTAGCTAACTGCCCAAGTTAATGTACAATAAAAAAGACTAAAGGCCAGTTTGGCACTCCAAACACTGTATGAGTTTAGAGACCGTGATGAACTCATTTTATTTACAAGGAGAAATTCTCTTCTTCATAAAGAATCAAAGATACACCAGAATAAAAAAAGAACAATGAAATGAATTATAAATGGCAGCTGGGGTAGTGCAGTGGATAGTGCTCAACTCTGGAAGTGACTGATCCTCAATCGAGCCAGCCAGGGGGCATTTGGAAGGGCATCCAGCCTTAGTATTCAAGCTCCAACTTGTCAGTCCAACACCAATTATGGGAAATAATAGTGACACAAAAAATGTAATAAGAAAAGAAAAAGGAAAGGAATTAAATATACTCCACGATAAAGTTCCCATCTGAACTTACGTCAAACATGAATTTACATCAAAAGCAAACTTACGTCAAAAATGAAGTCTAACGGCAGTGGCATGCGAATATCAATGAGTGTAATGCCTCTTGCATTAACAGTGGCACAGGCTGCTAAATAAGCAATGTCGGGATGCATAACTAGGGGCTGACGTCCCTCACCAGGGCTGGCGCAACTGTCGTACGTAAGAACAGGATCCCCTCTTTCAACATCGATGACGCTGACTTTTCGGGACACTGCGGTGGTGAGGACCTGTATATGAACGAAAGACATTGTGGTTAGAATGCATACACGTACAATCTATCAAATATGTATACATATTTATATCCGTGAAGCATTAGTATGCTCACCGAATATATTAATTTGACAGGGATTATCACAAGAAGTATGGTAAGGACCTGTATTGAACGAGAGATTTTGTGGTAAACGCACACGCACATACAAACTGTTACATATAAACACACTTATGTGTGTATGTATAATAATAATTCTCACAGAGCATTTTATCTGACATAGGTTATCAGAAAAAGGATGCTACTACCTTTTCCTAATTTCCAATACCCAAAATGGCTTGCTCAATTAAACTTCACATGAGATTATCACTTAGAAGATTGAATAACTACTGGAAAAAAAGTTTGGGCCAAAATAAGGTACTGTACTGTACATACATAAAAAAGGGTGAAGAGACTACCTCAAACATGCCTAAGTAAACAATGTACTGCATAAGGAATGGCACTGAAAAAAAAAAAAAAGCTTTCAAAAAGTATAAAAACAATAGGAGAAACAGAATGTATCTTATGGTGGGTTCGAACATGGGTTTTCCACTTCCCCAGTCGAGCGCTCTTACCACTACATTACCACAATCTATGATAACTGAAAAATAAATACTGTATTAGTAATATATTACTTACTTTGGTGCCATCAGGTGAAAAAGTCAAGGAATTAAGAGCGCGAGCTAAACTTAGAGAATTTAACTGAACCGTTCGAACAGACTCTCCCCTCAGGGCACTTAGTATCGCTATCTCTCCGTCAGTTCCACCAAATGCAAAAGTGAAGCGATCCTGAAATGGTAAAATACCTGCAGTAATAACAGGAATTGCAGATAGAGGAAGAGCAAGAATTGTTGTATATGTTCAAGCTAATACTAGTTTTCAATAATTTTGCAAAATTTCTAAATATATGCATATGAGTATTCTAAACTTCATTATCTACAGCCAAGCTATACAATGGTAACTAAACCAGTAAATTTCCTACTTGAAACACAAGTGATTTTGTCTTCAATCATAAAAGAAAATATAGCAAAATCTAGGGAAAGTTACAAATAAAAGTATACAGCACCTATTTACGTTGTTGTTGTTTGTCGCTTTTAAGTGTCAGTATTAATCTCCACTCGAATTCTTACTACAAATTGAGATAACAGTCACTTTTATTCTATCTATCTATATTATATCATTAACACTGTTATAAAATTATTAAAGCATATTATGAGCACAATTCATAAACATCAGCCTGCCAAACACCACCGAAAATTTATTGCTCATCGCTACCATTAACTTGTCCAGTGCAAACTACAGGTAAATAACTACACTACTGCTTTTATGGTTTCTATAACGATAATTTTGCTTTAATCCTATCATAAAAATCAATCAAGAATTTGTGTCTATCTTTAGGTGTCTATTTAAACTCAACCAAAAGCTACTGCATAGGTAATGGCAAAAGGTTTCGGTTGAACAAAAATTGAGAACCATAGAAAGGGAATCTGAGCGCACACATAATCTATTGCTTGATGGTTCAAATTACCTTTGGACTGAAAACTTTCCTTAGTTCTCAATTCCTGTTCAACTCAAAGCCATTTTTATAGGGAACGACAAAAGTGTTCGGATGAATAGCAATAGGGAACTAAAGCAAGGGATGGTGACTGAAGGTTCAAATGATCTCCAATCAATAGCTTATGAGTGTGCTCAGCATCCCTTTCTTTAGTCCTCAATACCCGTTCGAACAAACATCTCTTTATAGTGAATGGCAGAAATGTGTAGTTGAACAAAAAGTTTGAATTTAAAAACTTGTTAATGGCTTTTCTGTCATAAAAATTAAATATGTAGTTATATTTAAACTAAAAGGAACTGAGTACTAAACAGAGGAATGCTGATGAGGGCATAAATACACTACTAACTGAAGGATCCAGTTACCTTTGGACTGAAAGCAATACAAGAAGGAGTGTTACTCTTTTGCAGCAGGAATTTCGTGGAGCCCACCTCCTGCATCCTACCACACTTATGGAAGTCGATATTATCATCACCAAATACACAACAGCGAGGAAAAGTCACCGAGACGCACCATCAGATATTTGGACGTAGAGTCATGAATTTCTTACTCGCCTGTAAAAAAAAAAAAAAAGCTTGATTACGGGCGAACTAAAACCAAATGTACTTAATCAAGCAAAATATGATTAAAAATAACGTAAATGTTAGCTATGCATATACGAAATAATGTCATGACTTTGTCTAACATCTCTGCCTAACACTTTATGAAAACCTCTTCTTATCTTAAAACACAGACTATTTAACCTATTATATACTGTACAAAACACACTCACTATCTTAACAACAGGACTGCAGTACCATAAAACTTTAATAATGCACCGCTTTATGCATCCCAATTTGTCCCAAATCGAATGGGGGTGGACACAGGTTGGAACTGGAGATTAAGGTTGAACGCCATTCCTAATCCACTGTAGTGGGAGCAATTAAAGGTTTGGCACTTTCTGAGTCAAGCTCTCTAACCACAGAATAACCATGGCCCCTTAACTCTCAACACAAATAATTAACTTTAATATAACACCCCGCTTAATCCAATTGGATAAACTGGAAAAGATGCACCTCAGTGCTGTTACCTCGAGAGGGCACTCCTAATGAGTGGCAAACTAGAGATAACCTAACCTAACCTAAGGTGCTCTATCTCCAGTTAGTTACTTATGAGATGCACTATCTCCAGTTGCCCACTGTGAAGAGTGTTTTCTCCAGGTGACAGTGCTGAGGTGCGTCTTCTCCAGTTTATCCATCCAATTTATACACTAACGGCCATTGAACATTATATAAAGCATCAAAACAAATTTGACTTCTGCCATGAAAGTTTAACCAACCTAACCTTAAAATTTCATCCAATATTAATCATTACCACATTCTCTGATTACATTATAATTACCTCCAGTTCATAAAATTTAAACACGTATCAAAGTCAGTACGTTCTCACTACAAAAACTTAACCAACCTAATGTTATAACATCATTAATTACATTATATCTACTATAACAACATCCTTAATTACATTATATTAACCTCAGGTTATCAAAGCTGCAAACAGTAACAAAAAAGGTGAGACAGCTACAAAATCTGAACCAGCCTAACCTTGCAATTCAATTAATACACATTAACACCCCCCTCAATATAAATCTGGTTATCATGAGCTGAAAGTATAAAAATTTTGCTAGAATTCACCACGAGACTTTAACTAACCTAACCTTATACGAGGTAATAATCTCTTAAAACCAATCTTAATTAAACTGTAATTACCAACATGAAAATCTGACCAAACCTAACCTGATATAATTTAGTATTATGCATTAACATCATCTTAACTACACAGTAAATATTTGTAGTAACTGAACTTGAAAATATTATTAAAATTATTACACCTTCAGCATGAAACTTCAACCAACCTAACCTTAATAACACCATCATTATGGTTAATTTACTTCGAGTCACTAAACTTAAAAACGGTATCAAAATTAACATGCCCACCACGGAAACTTAACCAACCTAACCTTGCAGTTCCATTTCACATTAATCACTAATACATTTAATAACTACATTACAACTGGCAATGGTTAGTGAGAATCGAAAATTGTACAAAAAATTGGTATGCCTTCACCACGAAAACTTAACCAACCTAACCTACTAGTTTCAGTTAATATCAATCACTAATACCTTCCTTAATTACATGATAATTACCTCTGATTATTTGACAGTTAATAATGAGTAAATATATAGTTTTTTCCTGGTTGTTTACAAGGTAGGAAACTTAGAGTCACTTGACAATTCCACTAAATACTTCGCTTGTTTACAGTATACGCGTGACGTCACAGACTGCTTTGGGTGAGTTCTTTTACGTCCTCTCAAAACACTAAAATTCATTCCTTTAGGCATTTTCTTCTTGTGCATTGTGCAATGTACAAACATGGAGGACTGAGTCGGTGCAATGGTTAGAGCACTAAACTCGGAAAATGATAGACATGTGTTTGAGTTCATAATGGGGCGTTAGGAATGGTATCCAGTTTAAATTATCTAACTCCTAATGTAAACTTAATGCGCAAACACAAGATGGGTAAAATAATATTCAGTAATAGAAATTAAAGCAATTAAAAACAAAATATATTTATCAACTAGTTTCTATATTGGGGAGTGAACTAACCTATCTACTCTAACCTCATATTATAGTTATTTAAGAGGCTTTTTTCTAACTGGGGTGTGCATATAAACGTTTACCAAATATTCTTGCTTAGGGTCAAGTTAGAATGGATAATATGAAAGTCTTAAAGTAGTTTTAATAAATGGGTGGAAGGAAAAAGCAAAAAAAAAAAAAAAAAAACTATATTTCTCCTCTGGAAACGGCGATTACAAACCACAAGATAATCAAATTTTTACAAGGAGACCACAGTGGTGCAGTGTTAAAAAAAAAAAAATCTCGGGCAGGAGCCCATCACGGGGCGTTAGGATGGCCATCCAGCCTTAATTCTACAACTCTAGCCTGTCTGTATCCACACCCAAGCGAATGGGGATGAATAATGACACATATAAAGATAAACAACAACTAAAACAACAACAACAACAGGAGAATCAAACACTCACAACCTAACTTAATCAGATGTAACATTTTAAGTGATATCTCATACGGGAATAGATAGGAATATGCTATTTAAAATTAGGTAATCCATGCGGTTTGAAGAGAAAACTTTAATAAATACAGCAGTAACATATCTGTCTGTAGAAGCAGAAAAAGTAAAAAATTCCTTTAGCTAAAGCGAGGCCCTGAAATAGAAAGAGTTTATATATTAAACATAAAAATTTGGATGCATTTATAGGCTGTATCCAGTGTTCTTAACAGTATGTATAAATAATACTGATATACAATTAAAGGATACAAAGAGACGTAATCAATCAACTACAGCAATATATTTTAAATATCGTTCCAGCTGGATAAATCCCAAAATTAATCATTTAAACGATCAGCTCAGCAAAGAAGAACTCCATCTTAAATATCTTCAGAATATGAAGGTCATTTTTTAGTTCTCATCTGTGATTACTGCATAATAATGAAACAGAATCTCTGCCCACATTCTAATCAATTGCAAAACAAGAAACAATATAAAAGAAAGATAGCATTTTTTCTTGTGAGTGTGACACCGGGACAGGCAAAATACTGCCCTCATCAATAAAGGCCCGGGCACGAGAAAACACCGAGATGAAGAAAAAGAAAGGTTAAAGACAAGGCAGAGATGAGGTATTGTTACACAAAGGCAAACGACAGACAGAAAAAAATAGTCGAAGTACAGAGGACCGAGAGATTTGGAATTTATATATCAAATTTTGGTAGCAATAGTCCCCTATTTTATATATTTCTAATAAGAAACTGTTAAAATATTCATGTTGATCGTACGCCATTAGTAATACAAAACCAGTAAAACTAATGCAACAGCCAAGGTAGATAGCTAGATAGATAAATGTTGCACCAAATTACAAATAGCACAATGTCTCTGTCGACATTACAAGCTATTACTTTCTTGTCTTCAGTATACTTAACATTTCTTGACTGCTGTTTTTGATTGCCGGTTTATAGGGTCACTATTAATCCACTTTCGGATAGGAGTGGCTACAGAAGAGTTGGAGCTGGGGAATTAAGGCTGCATGCTCCTCCTAACCTCCCTAGGTTGATTTAAATGTAATGGGAAGTTTTCTATTTTCATGAAAATATATGAATATTTAAAATAATATTTAAGAACTGACTGTTAGAAAAGTCATATGTACTGAAAATACAATTAACGTAATGGAGACATGAATGGAGATATATCACAAGAGATAATTGTTCGCCATTACAGTCATATCCGACACTGTATTATGTAACATGGACGTAGGTAATTCATAAAATACTCTATGGCGAGTTTAATACAAAAATGACCTCATATACAAATAATGTTCCGGTTTTACGTCACGGACTCCCTTTTCTTCCAAGGGCTAGGACGGTTGCCTTCTTGCAAAGGACTTGTTTTGGCAGATGTAATCGTTAACCTGAGTGCATGTCCTTGCTAACCTCAGACCGTGACGGGGCGCGAACCCTCGACCTGAAGCCCCAGAGTCGCGGACGCTACCACTTGAGCCACGGTATAATAATAATAATAATAATAATAATAATAATAATAATAATAATAATAATAATAATAATAATAATAATAATAATAATAATAATAATAATAATAACAATAACAATAATAATAACAATAACAGTCACACATAAAACATTAACCATGGTGGACAACCAAATGTTGTCTAGTTTACAAACAGTTACAAATTCGGATAATATTTAATGTTGGCTGCAAAACAAGACCAGACATGTTATCATTAAGAACTTCCAGGCGCTTCAGCTCAAATGATGCTAAGAATGAAATTAAAAGCTCCATTTTACAACTTTGGGTAGAAATATACTGAAGATAATATGAGTATGTAATGTTGTGAGAGCATTGAAAAAGGATAATACTGAAAAGAAATCGAGCATATGTCCATTTTCAGTACTCCGTCATATACCACGTGTGATATATCATAGTATATGTATAAAGAATATTGAAATACAACATGGAGGTGCCTGCCTGATATGGAAAAAATACCAGTTTTTGAAAACATCTTGTTATTTTCATTAAAATTAAACTAATATGCAATAAGGCCACACACATGATGCTGGTTAATTTATATATAAGCAAATAATTCATTAAATACATTATGAAATCTACATTAAGAAAATAATCTTTGTTTCCAATATGGCCAACAAAGTATTTTGCCTACGTCACACGAAATCTTCAAGATCATGATATATATAGAGTTTTATCATATATATAAACTTATTTCCAATACGAACAAAAATATTCATATATTCTAACGTCAGAAATTGCTAAAAATTCTCGGATTTTTACATATAAAAACTGTAGTATGATGGTTGTTGCCATGGCAACGAGTATGGTAAACAATTCATCAGCTGAGATCGAGAGAAAAGTCTAGACTACAGAGATTCCCCAGGTAGTGAGGCAGCGGTGAAAAAAGGTAATTATTATCGTTAATAAAATAAAATAATTTTTATTTACATATTTCCATATTCGGATTTTTAATTGGCAAAATAAAAACACGGTTAATAATGATATCTAATTTATAAAAAAAACTTACAGATTATCAAGAAATGTTAAATAAAAAATAATAAGTTACTTGTAATGTGTGTAATTTGTGTATGTGTAAATATGTATTAGCTTTACACTATTAACAGGCAAAAAATAGGGCAATTAAATATTATTTTTGTTAGTAAAGCATTTAGTGTAATTTTTGTTTATCAAGTAAAACACGAAAGTGCTTATATAAAAAAAACTGGATTCATTGATCGGCATTAGATACAGAGTAGTACAACAACAACAACAACAACAACAACAACAACAATAATAATAATAATAATAATAATAATAATAATAATAATAATAATAATAATAATAATAATAATAATAATAATAATAATAATAATAATAATAAATATAATAATAATGGGAAAATAACAACAACAACATGAACATCAACAACAACAACAACAACAACAAATAATAATAATAATAATAATAATAATAATAATAATAATAATAATAATAATAATAATAATAATAATAATAATAATAATAATAACTTCAATTCCTCTGAACAGACAGAGGGGGGTTGGCCATGGGGAGGCCCAGTGGGAAGGAGAGAGCAAATCCAAAAGCCAACAGGCGAGGGAGAGCTCCAGGCTTGGGAGGGCAAGCGGCACGCAATCTGGAACAGAGCCACAGAAAGGAAGATCCTGCAAAGGCTGAGGAGTTCCAGCTATCCAGGAATCTGGAAGAGAGTCGATCGGTAGACGCTTTGGCTGCTAGAGACAAGAGGACGGTAACTGAACGCGTATGGGACCATCTCGCCAGTGTCCAATGTATGGATCATGTTCATACGGAGCCTGTTATTGTACCGCAGACGGTGGCAACGTGGGAACCTGATAAAGGTGAGTGTTTTGACTTATTTTGAATGAGAGAGAGAGAGAGAGAGAGAGAGAGAGAGAGAGAGAGAGAGAGAGAGAGAGAGAGAGAGAGAGAGAGAGAGAGAGAGAGAGAGAGTATTATTGTGACCTACCATGAATTTTATAAACGCAAGAGAGAGAGAGAGAGAGGAGAGAGAGAGAGAGAGAGAGAGAGAGAGAGAGAGAGAGAGAGAGAGAGAGAGAGAGAGATTGTTACACCATATTTTAAAATTCTTTATTGTGCCTTATTTACTCTTTGTTTGAATATTCATTTATCTATTTTTTTTCATTTATCTATTTATTTTCTTGTTTATTTTGTCTTACATTTATTTTTATTATTTTTTTTAAGAAGAACCTGTGGTTGGGATTTCCATAGAGAGGAAAAATGTTGCTTCTTCGTGTTTCTGGAAGGAGCCGAGGGCATAAGGACCTTCACAATTGCAAATACTTGCATGGTTTATGAGCGTGGGTGAACATTGGGGCATGTGACACTGACAGTCTTGTAAGTACGTACAGGTACTTGGGCACTGGTGGGTATTAGAGCATGTGACACTGACAATTTTGTAAGAACTTACAGGTACTTGAGCACTAGAGAACATTAGAGCATGTGACACTGACAATTTTGTAAGTATTTAAAGATACTTGGGTACTGGGGGACATTAGGGCATCTGACACTGACTATAATGTAAGTACTTACAGGTACTGGGGTACATTAGGGCATCTGACACTGACTATATTGTAAGTACTTACAGGTACTTGGGCACTGGTGGGCATTAGAGCATGTGTCACTGACAGTATTGTAAGTACGTACAGGTATTTGGGCACTGGTGGACATTAAGATATGTGACGTTAACAGTATTGTGAGTACTTACAGGTATTAGGGCACTGGTGAACATTAGGGGATGTGACACCGACCATTTTGTAAGTACTTACAGGTACTTGGATAATGGTGGACATTAGGGCAAGTGACATTGACTATGTTGTTAATACTTACAGGTACTTGAGCACTGGTGTACATTATGGCAAGTGACACTGACAATATTGTAAGTACTTACAGGGTACTTGGGCATTAGTGTACACTAGAGCATGTGACACTGACTATATTGTAAGTACGTACAGGGTACTTGGGCACTGGTGGACATATAAGTATGTAGTTTTGACTGTTCCATGTACTTACAATGTAACTTATTATTATTATTATTTTTATGATGATGATGATGATGATGATGATGATGATGGTGATGATGATGATGATGATGATGACGTTCTGATATACAGACCAAGTTAATCAACAACTAGAAGTATACATGCAAGCGAGAGAGAGAGAGAGAGAGAGAGAGAGAGAGAGAGGAGAGAGAGAGAGAGCACATCCGCTCTCGCCAGAGCGGATCAAATCTACGTATCTCCCTATCTCCCGCGTCCTCCTCCGTCATACCGCACACCCTCAGGTCTTTTCACACCACATCCATAAATCTCCTATTTACATAACTTCTCCCCCTCCCGCCTCACGTTATAATCTTCTAAAACAATTATTTTTACCATCTTTTCAGAATACGTCCCGGCGATAGAAGCTTACCAGACAACGGGGGGCGACTACGGCAAGTTTCCGAGGGGGTCGGAGTCCCTTGGCAGACCTAATGTTAGCCATACTCTCAACACTAAATTTACCCATCATTTGGCTTCTGCAGGCATGTTCAGAAATCATTCTCTTAATATGTAAATACAACCATGAATTGCTAACTGCTTTACATACGGGTTACGTTCAAGAGAACTGCAAGAAATATGTTTGTAACGCAACCATTTCAGTCACAGATACATAATATGTAAATAAATAAATATGCAAAAACACGTTCCAGGAACTATGTACTATAAGAAAGTAATTTGTATTTCTGATAATGTTTTCATACGTATGTATATAATTGAGCTATTTCACTGACAGATACAGTATATGTTAATACATCAAAATGCAAAATACATCCAAATAGCTGTGTATTATGAACAAGAGATCTGTATTAGTGAAGATATATGTATACTCAAGAAATGTATATTTGACATAATCAATTCAGCTAATAAACATGATAATAGTGATTAAACACAGCTTTATATGCAAAAACAAAAATGTATGTCAGTCATGGTACATTTATACAACATAAACAGACAGTTGTGTATGAAAGAAATGTGTATTTATTCTTCCATGTCAACAAGAAAATATACACAATTTCAAGCAAGATATTTGTATTTTTCTTAATATACTGAAACAGAATTATATAAGAATATATTTAACTTAAATAAAATACAAAATACAAAATCAGATCCTTTAAGAAACGTGACATAGACAATCAATAAAGATAAACAACATTAAAAAAGTTAATACATTTTTTTTCCTTTTTCTTAACTATATCATTCAGTCTTACATATTTTTATACAATGCCTGTAAGCCCCCCGGAGGGGTGGCCGAGCCAAGAACACACATTCACCATAAGCCAATCATGCCTTGATCAATTTTCTTAGCTCCTTGGGGATAAAGGATTGCCACAGCTTCCCCACCATCCTGCTTCGGTCATCAACAGGGAAAGTGGGCAAGGATCTGCTGCAATAATGCTCGACAGTTGCTGTTGGTTTATCCCACCTGCTTCTTCACAAGTCAATCTTCCCCCCATCCCCACCCGTCCTGCTTACTGTGCTAGCAGGTGCGAGAAATCGCTGTAGTACGCATCAGCTATACGCACGCAGTCTTTCTCCACTCATGCCTATCTCTTGCACTCTCTCTTCCCTACTTCACTGACATACCTCGTGCATCCAATGCTATTTTCACGCCAACCATCCGTATCATTCTCGGTCTTCCTTTTGGTCTTTCTGTGCCTACAACAACACCGAATATTCTTGGATATTCATTACAATGTTTTATTATTCCTTTACATCTGACAAGTTACAATACTCCCCATCTCTGTTTCTCTTTATGATTTATTCGTGCCCAAGCTTGATGAGGGTAGATTTTTTTTCTTGCCTGTCCTGGTGTCACAATCATAAAAACAACTACTTCTGCTCTCCTCTTCTTTTTGTTAGTCGTTCATCAACTCATTTTATACATATGTCCAAACAATTTCAATACTATCTGCTCTAACTTACCTGAAAGATATCTGTCAAAATCCGTTCTTTGCTTTACCACTAATGTTCTCACTCTATTTATTCCAGACACACTAAACATGATTCTCAAAAACCTCATCTCCAGTCTCTTCAACTTGTTCCTTTCATCCTCTCTTGCATTCCAAGTCTCTGCCTCATACAATGCCGTCGGCACAATCACACCTTCACATATCCTTCTCTATGCATTCATTCCTAACTACCTACTTCTCATCACATTTGTCATCCCACTTAGGCCTTTACACGCTTCCTTCACACAATGAAATTCTTCTTTGACTTAAAGAAACGGAATAAATAAAATATAAGATCTGTACTTTGAAGATACAATAAACTTACTTTCTTTACTATTATATAATAATAATAATAATAATAATAATAATAATAATAACAATAATAATAATAATAATAATAATAAAATAATAATAATAATAATAATAATAATAATAATAATAATAATAATAATAATAATAATAATAATTATTATTATTATTATTATTATTATTATTATTATTATTATTATTATTATTATTATTATTATTAAAACGTAAAGGTCTAGAATATCACTAGAAATAGAATAAGAATTAAAGAAGTTTTATATATATATATATATATATATATATATATATATATATATATATATATATATAGAGAGAGAGAGAGAGAGAGAGAGAGAGAGAGAGAGAGAGAGAGAGAGAGAGAGAGAGAGAGAGAGAGAGAGAGAGAGAGAGAGAGAGAGAGAGAGAGAGAGAGAGAGATGTAGACGAGAAAAAAGTGAAATAATTATATAAATAAATATGAGTAAATGGCGCTGGGATTTTACGTGTATATTACTAATAAGATCGTTGGTTTTTCAAATAGGAAAAAAACACAATATTTTATATATACGTTGTTTAAGTGCAGCGCACTAAGTCTTAGTGCCTTTGTTTATTTATTACACAGAGAAGTTGTTTACAGAAACTTACATAAACAAACATATGTATTTAGTATATGTAATGCCTAAGTATATATGGACAAATATTATATATATATATATATATATATATATATATATATATATATATATATATATATATATATATATATATATATATATATATATATATATATATATATATATATATATATATATATATATATATATATATATATATATATATATATATATATATACACACACACACACAAAGAAATACTTATAGAACGTATTATCTGTCACAATTTATACTTACTATGAGGGTTGACACAGGTTGGAGCTGGGGAATTAAGGCTGGATGCCCTTTCTAAAGCCCCGCGGTGAGCTCAATCGCGGATTTGTCACTTCTCGAGTCGAGTACACTAACCACTGTACTACTGCAGATGCTGTTTTACCAGTGACCATACACAGCATTTTTAATAGTCACACAATTTACTTATTCTTTTATTTTTTTTTAATTAAAGAAACGAAACAGTGCCAAAAATAGTGCCAAAATAGTGCCAAAAATAGTGGCAAAACATTACACACGAAACAAAGATTTATTTTTCTAATGACCTAATATGCAGCATTATTTTTAACTGTTTAAGTAAGGGCATACACTCAGGGTAACGATTACATCTGCCAAAACAAGTCTTTCGCAAGAAGGCAACCGTCCTAGCCCTTAGTATAAAAGGGAGTTCGTGACGTAAAACCGAATCCAATCATATTTAATCATGTTTGTCCAATACTTTATCTATATGCTAACAAGAACAGTTCGATGTTAAGTCTTCCTTCAGTTACGGTTCTTTTTCTATGCCTACAGTTACACTGAATATTCTTGGATATTCATCACACTTCTTTTATTATCCCTTCACATCTGACAAGTCATTACACTCTCCATCTCTGTTTCTCTTTACTTTATGTATTCTTCGTACCCAGGCCCGATGAGAGCTGTTTTGTTTTATATATTTTTTTTTTTGCCCGTCCTGGTGTCACAATCATAAAAAATAAAAAAAATAAAAAAAAATAAAAAATAACTGATCATTTGCTTAAAAAAAAAAATACTGCTTTCAACATTAATTCTAAAATATTTTGTATAACTGACAATATAATGCTGGGAAGTTTAGTTTTTGCAAAAATATACAAATAATAACAAAATAATGTCAAACATAAACAAAAAAGACTAAAAAAATATTTTTTTTCTGTTGATATACTTAACTAAATTAAATAGAATTTTTTTGTAAACAATAATCTAAATTTATTAAATTCTTGACCAAATTTGTCAATATTTTAACAAGAATTAACTGATCATTTGGAAAATAAAAATATTTCTTTCAACATTAATTCTAAAATGTTTTTATAACTGACAAAATAATGCTGGGAAATTATGTATTTGTAAAAAATATACAAATAATAACAAAATAATGTCAAACATAAACAAAGAAGACTAAAAACTTTTTCTGTAGACATATTTAACCAAATTATGTTTAATTTTTGATAAAGGACATTTAAATTAATTAAATACTTAACCAGAACTTGAATTATTTTTTTATAAAATATTAATTAAATTAATTGAATTCTTGCAGAGAAAGGTCCGAAAGTCACAGAGCTTGCCAGAGGATCAGCAACAGCTGTTTTTCACTTCACGAAAGTTTAGCACGTGTTCGAGGCATGGTTAACTGCTTGTGAATGTGTTGTTTGACTCGGCCACTCCCTTACATTAGGGATTGTGGCCACTGTATATGCATGTCAAAAGTTAAGCACTCTAAATGAGTTAATTGTTTGAGTGATGAAACAATATTAACAATAATTGTTTGATTGATGAAGCAATATTAACAATTATTGTTAAACTGAACATAAGCCAGAGAGAGATGATGTGTTTTCAGCTATTATTAGGGAGTGATGATGTTAATCATCACAATCAATGTTATATTTAGAAAATAAATCAGAGTGATGATGTGCCTAATTATAGAGTGATGATATTAATCTTTACAATTATTGGTAAATATAAAGATATACCAGAGAGTGATGATATGCCTTCAACCACGATTATAGAGTGATGACATCATTCTCCACAATATTTGTTAAAGTTAAAAATAAATCACAGAGTGATGATATGCCTTCAACCACGATTATAGAGTGATGAGGTTAATCTCCACAATATTTGTTAAAGTTAAAAATAATCAGAGAGTGATGATATGCTTTCAGCCATGATTAGGAAGTGATGAGGTTAATCTCCACATCAGTAGTTAAATTGAAAGCTCATACACAGAATGATGAACATTAAAAATAATTTAGAATTAGTGTGTGGTGACACTCTCTCAGCTATAATTAGTGGGTGATGTCACACTTTTGACTGTAAAAGTTAATAATTGAAGGCAGAGTAGAGTGTGATGACATGCGACTATAATTAGTGAGTGATAACGCACTTTTGATGTCATTAATGATGTCACGCTATCGACCGTAATGACCGGGTGATGATCCACTCTCGACTATAAGTATTGCGAGTGATGTAAGACTAGAGTGTGATGTTAATCACCTCTGACTTCAGTTTAACAAGTGATGACTCAGTTTTAACGACAAATGTTAAGCATGCTGTTAGATCAGTATGTGATGACGAGTTTTCGACTATAATTAGTGAGTTATAACCCACTCTCAACCACACTTATTAAGGATGATGCTAATTAGTGTGTGATGACATGTGCTATACCTACTATAACTGTTGGGTGATGAAGCACTTCGAATGTAAATGTCAAACACGAAAGTTGGATTAGCGAGTGATGACAAACTATTCACTAAAATCGACGAGTGATGACCCATTCTCTACTATGACTGATATTAGATTAGTGGTGATGCACTCTTGAGAGCTGGAATGATGAGTGATGATTCACACTCAAGTTTATTTATCGAGTGGTGACGCTTTCGACTATAACTGTTAAAAATGCTGTTAAATTAGCGTGTGATGACGAACTCTAGAAAACAATTAGTAATAAAGTGGTGACGCTTTCGACTATAGCTGTTAAAAATGCTGTCAAATTAGTGTGTGATGACGTACTCTAGACAACAATTAGTAATAAAGTGGTGACGCTTTCGACTATAGCTGTTAAAAATGCTGTCAAATTAGTGTGTGATGACGTACTCTAGACAATAATTAGTAATAAAAAACCGATTCAATGACTGATAACAACACGAATGTCTTGTTAATAAGTGGTGACATTAGTGATGACGAGCTTCCAACTACAATTGTTGATATACTGATGTATCAGTATGTGTGTGATGACATCCTCGACTATAATTGTAGTTGAATTATGAAAGTGATGAAAACACTCAAATATTAAAGTTAAAATCAAAGTTCACTTTGGTGACTGTTGTTATTTCTTAACTGTTTATTGTTATTAACAATAAGATATATGTGATTCTTTATATATATAATACACACACACATACACACACACACACACACACACACACACACACACACACACACACACATATATATATATATATATATATATATATATATATATATATATATATATATATATATATATATATATACATATATATATATATATATATATATATATATATATATATATATATATATATATATATATATATATATATATATATATATATATATATATATATTCTCCGGTGTTACATTATTGAATGCATACCGAATTTCAATCTACTGCAAACTAGAGTGATGAATACTTTATACAATTTTAATATAACGCAAAAAAATCCTGACATACAGCTCATTACATGTCAGTTTACGTGTGTTCAATACACGTTTCTGAATGTAATACTAAAATGTTAATGTGAGCTATAATTAACGTTAAAATGTTAATGTACATTTTGCTAAAAGTTATTAGAAAATTAATATGCACGTTTTCAAATTTAATGCTAAAATGCTGATGTACATTACACTAGAATTAATGCTGAATGCTGATGTACACTTTCACTCAATTTAATGCTAAAATGTTGATGTACATTACACTAGAATTAATGCTGAATGCTGATGTACACTTTCATTCAATTTAATGCTAAATGCTGATGTACATTACACCAGAATTAATGCTAAATACTGATGTACACTTTCATTCAATTTAATGCTAAAATGCTGATGTACATTACACCAGAATTAATACTAAATGCTGATGTGCACTTTTACTCAATTTAATGCTAAAATGTTCTTGTTCAGTTTATGGAATTAATACTAAAATGCTGATGTATATTACATTAGAATAAATGCTAAATGCTAATGTACACATCTATTAGAATTAATATAGATCAGAATTAATGTTAAAATGCTAATGCATACTATATCACAATTAATGCTGAATTCTTATGTACATTACATCAAATTAAATGCTAAATATCGATGTATATGACAAAATTTAATGATAAATGCTTTTGTACATTTTAATAAATTAATAATGCTAAAATGTCGATCTACTCAATTTAACAATTAATATTTATATAATATTTCAATTAATTTGAGAATAATGCAAAAATGTTGAAATAATTAATTAGCAAATTATTGGATTGTACATTAAAGTGTAAAGTCAAAATCTCTGAGTGTTAAATTTTGACTTAATGAATTTATATAACACAATTAATTTTAATATAATGTTAAAATGCTTAGTCATGAATTTCTATCATATAATTAATATAATTAACTTGATTTGCTCATGAAATTACTTTGCTAAAGTGAATTAATTTAATGTTAACAAAAGCTGAAGTAAGGAATTTATATGCATTTAATGAATATTCATTTAATGTTAAAGTTCTCAATAATGAATTTATATAATAAGTTTTAGCTAAAATGTTATTTGTTAAAATAATGAATT
>JAXCGZ010019292.1:15000-20000 GCA_037179515.1 Halocaridina rubra | reverse complement strand
CCCCTGCCTTCTCTTTTTCATCTGCTACTCGTAATCTGTCTTGCATCACTCTTTCTTCAACTCTCAAGTGCGATTTACAGCGAGTATCTGAGTGGGGCACCCAAAATTTAGTTGAATTCAATGCCTCCAAGGCACAGCTTTTGAATGTCTCTTTATCTTCTTCTTCTTCTCCTGATAGCCCTATTGTCTTCGAATTTAACGAAATTTAGCCTCTTAATCCTACTAGCATGTTAGGAATTTAGATAGCCTCTAACTTGTCTTGGGGGTGTCATAAAATCTAAATTTCTGAATCTGCACCTAAGTCATATAGTGATTGAAGTGAGTAAATCTCTAGGTGGGTTGAAAAGTGTGATCAGAAGTAGGTATTTGGGAATGAAAAAAGAGAAGGATATATAAAGGTGTGCATGTGCCGACAGGATTGTTTGGATCAAAGACTTGGAATGCAAGAAAGGATGAAAAGAACTAGTTGAATGTAATGAAGATGAGGGGTTTGAAAAGTATGAATGATGTATCTTAAATAGTACTGTCCAGGACAATTCGATGTTAATTCTTCCTTCAGTTACGGTTCTTATTCTATGCCAACATCAACAACGAATATTCTTGGGTATTCGTTACACATCTCTTATTATTCCCTCACATATAACAAATTAACACACTCCCCATCTCTGTTTCTCTTTACTTTATGTTTTATTCGTGCCCAGACCCGATGAGGGCAGATTTCTTTTTTCCTGTCTTGGTGTCACAATCATAAAAATTAAATCTAGAATAAATAGAGTAAGAAATGAGGAGATCAGGCAGGTGCTGTAAGAAACCTGTCCGATAGCTTAGATCAGAGAGTAATGAGTTGGTTTGAAAACATGGAGAGGACGAGTGATGAACGAATAGACAAGAGAGTGCAGAGTGCTGAAGTGGTTGGAGTTAGGCCAAGAGGAAGACATAGAATGATATGGATGGATGGTGTGAAAAAGGCATTGGATGCATGTGGAATGTCAGTGGAGCAGGGAAGAGAGCTTTCAACAGATAGAAATGAGTGGAGGAAGATTGCGTATATGTGACAAGAGCTTAAGGGATTTCTCGCACCTGCTAGGTCAGTGAACTGGTCTGGACAGGTGTGAGGGAGTTGCCATGTGATTAGGCGATGGGAAGAAACCAGTTGCGGCTGTCGGGCCTGGCTGTAGAATATCCTTGTCCACCTACCCTGCAGATGACCCGATCAGGGTGGTAAGAGGGGAAATGTGGCGACCCTTTATCCCCAAGGAAATAAGAGGAGTAACTGAGGTATGTGTGGATCGTTTTAAATCTGTGCTTCTTGGCTCAGTCACCCCTCTTACAAGAAGGAATGGGGCTATGTATACGCATGTATGTATGTATGTATGTATATATGTGCTCCTAAAAAATTTGGGGTTCTGTTTCGCTTTCGTCATTACTTTTTCTCTTTTCAGTTGCTTAAAAACTATAAAGGCCTTATCCGTCCCAGCTTAAAATACTGCTCGCACATCTGGGGTGCTTCTTCTTATACTTATCTCCTTGATAGGCTTGAATATAAGGCATTCAGATTCATCAATGACCAATCTCTTACTTCTAACTTTGATTCCCTTTTTTTTTCGCAGTAATGTATCATCCCTTCCTCTTTTCTATCGCTACTACTTCAATCGTTACTCTCTTGAGATGGTGAGTTGCATCCCTCCCCCGCTGCCGAGGTTGCATAACACTCGCCTAGCTGCCTCGTCTCACAAGTACTGTGTGGAGATTTGTAGCTCGCAGATCGGTCAGTGCAGTGACTGCTTCTTCCCATACACCTCCAGACTCTGGAACTCTCTTCTTTCATCTGTCTTTCCTAATTCTTATAACCATTTGTCCTTCAAAACGCGGATCTCTGGGCCTAATCCAGCCATATCTCTAGGTCCTCAGTACTTCGACTATTCTTTCAGCCTGTCCTCTTCCTGTTGTGTACCATTCCCTTATTACTGCTTTGTCCTTAACCTTCTACTCTTTCCTCGTCTTGATTTATTTCTTAGTGCCCGGGCATGATGAGAGCAATTTTCTTGCCTGTAAAGGTGTCACAATAGTAAAGAAATAATGCACACATGTACTCATATATATATATATATATATATATATATATATATATATATATATATATATATATATATATATATATATATATATATATATATATATAAACAAAGATAAATACCTATAAATAGTAAGCAAGAATACATAATTCAAGATTTCCCACCAATAAAGGCAACTCCCAAAATGGCCTATTGGGAATTTTCAATGCGGGTTTTTAGCACACTGAGAATCCGTAATATTCTTTCCGTTGGGCAAAACCCAAGATAGACAAAGCTGCCTTCGCCCTTGGAAACTAAGAAGGACCTTGGAAGCAATGTTAGCAGAGCAGGAATGCACTCCGAATATATTAATTATAAATTTATATAATCTGATAAAATTTTTGTCTAAATGCCTTTCCATACCTATATAAACTTGAGAAGAAATGTTAGCGTAAGAGCCAATGCTTTAGCAACTATAGTAATATGTATTATACACACACACACACACACACACACACACACACACACACACACACACACACACACACACACACACACACACACACACACACACATATATATATATATATATTTATCTATATATATATATATATATATATATATTATATATATATATATATATATATATATATATATATATATATATATATAAACTGAACTGTTTTAAAGGTCACAAACTCTGCAATATATATAACCATGAAAAATATTTTAGCCATTGGTTGGGATTCGAACCTAGGCCACATAATCAGTGCTTTAAAGCATTGTCAACTGTTCCAACGAAGGTGCAGAGGAAGAGTGAAACCTCTCAGCTAACTGCTGGATCTAGAGACTGAACACATTCTTCAGAGCGTCAGTGTTCTAATGTATTTCATGTATTCATATATAATAATGTGTTTATTTGAGGTTGGGAAGAGAGAATAAAAATAACATAAACATTCAGAAGAATATGGTTATTTCCTAGTTCAAGCAGTTAGCTAAAAAGTTTCTCTCTTGTTTTAATACCTTCGGTGGTACAGTTGCAGCGCTTTCGCAAACTGATTATGTGTTTTAGGCTCGAATCTTGTTCAGAGGCGCGCGCGCGCTCGCATACACATACACACACACACACAAGCTTGACTATTCGGTGACTGGAGTACAACTTCAAGAGACAGAACATGAGAGAGATCTAGGAGTAAACATACTGGCAGATTTGTCTCCAGAAATACATATAAATGGCATAGTAAGGGCAGCATATGCATTCTTATCAAATGTAAGGGTAGCCTTCAGGCACATGGACAAGGAAATGTTCAGAAATATTTATGTAACCTATGTGAGGCCAAAACTCGAATATGCAGCCCCCTTTTGGAATCCGCACTTGAAAAAGCACATAGCTAAGCTTGAAAAAGTTCAAAGACATGCCACGAAACTGGTGCCAGAAATACGCAATCTCAGTTATGATGAGAGGCTGAGGGAATTAGACTTACCATCACTCGAAGCTAGAAGAGTGAGGGGGGATATGGTGACAGTCTTTAAATTCCTTCATGGTTATGATAGAGTGGATAGGGATCGATATTTTGATATGGCAGGCTCTAGAACTAGAGGTCATAGTTTGAAGCTTGGTAAGAAACCTTCTTTGCAGGATGTAAGAAAATACTTTTTCAGTGTAAGAGTAGTTGATAATTGGAATTCGCTAAGCGAGGAGGTAGTTAATGCTATCTCAATGCATAGTTTTAAGGACAGGTATGATAAGTATCACTAAGTATAAAATGGAACCGATGAGGAGACGGGAAGATACGAGCTTTGGACTCTTTCCCGTAAACACAATTAGGTAATCACACACACACACACACACACACACACACACACACACACACACACACACACACACACATATATATATATATATATATATATATATATATATATATATATATATATATATATATATATATATATATATATATATATATAAGCCCAAGCTTGACTACTCGGTGGCTGGAGTACAACTTCAAGAGACAGAACATGAGAGAGATCTAGGAGTAAACATACTGGCAGATTTGTCTCCAGAAATACATATAAATGGCATAGTAAGGGCAGCATATGCATTCTTATCAAATGTAAGGGTAGCCTTCAGGCACATGGACAAGGAAATGTTCAGAAATATTTATGTAACCTATGTGAGGCCAAAACTCGAATATGCAGCCCCCTTTTGGAATCCGCACTTGAAAAAGCACATAGCTAAGCTTGAAAAAGTTCAAAGACATGCCACGAAACTGGTGCCAGAAATACGCAATCTCAGTTATGATGAGAGGCTGAGGGAATTAGACTTACCATCACTCGAAGCTAGAAGAGTGAGGGGGGATATGGTGACAGTCTTTAAATTCCTTCATGGTTATGATAGAGTGGATAGGGATCGATATTTTGATATGGCAGGCTCTAGAACTAGAGGGCATAGTTTGAAGCTTGGTAAGAAACCTTCTTTGCAGGATGTAAGGAAATACTTTTTCAGTGTAAGAGTAGTTGATAATTGGAATTCGCTAAGCGAGGAGGTAGTTAATGCTATCTCAATGCATAGTTTTAAGGACAGGTATGATAAGTATCACTAAGTATAAAATGGAACCGATGAGGAGACGGGAAGATACGAGCTTTGGGCTCTTTCCCGTAAACACAATTAGGTAATCACACACACACACACACACACACACACACACACACACACACACACACACACACACACACACACACACACACACACACACACACATATATATATATATATATATATATATATATATATATATATATATATATATATATATATATATATATATATATATATATATATATATATATAAGCCCAAGCTTGACTACTCGGTGGCTGGAGTACAACTTCAAGAGACAGAACATGAAAGAGATCTAGGAGTAAACATACTGGCAGATTTGTCT
>JAXCGZ010019292.1:0-10000 GCA_037179515.1 Halocaridina rubra | reverse complement strand
TCTTCCTGAGAGTAGAGGCACTGAGGACATGAGGAGGAACTATCAGAAAGGAGATTACATCAAAATGAATGAGCTTTTTGCAGTTATTGACTGGAGAACCTTATTTTACAACAAATCTGTACAAGAAATGTATGACATCTTTTGTGAGAAATATGGGAAGATTGTAGATTGCTGCATACCTGTCACCAAAGTAGGTGTAATTCATGCCAGAGAGAAATGGTTCGATAATGGGTGTAAAAGAGCTAAGGAGTGGAGAGACAAATGCTGGAAAAGGTATAGGAGGAGAAAAAACATAAATGCCTGGCAAACCTACAAAAGAGCAAGAAATGACTACCTAAGTAAAAGGAGAGAGGCAGAGAAAGATTATGAGAGGGACATCACCAGGAAGGCGAAAGAAAATCCCAAGCTTTTCCACAGCTTTATCAGAGGAAAACTGAAGGTAAAAGAACAGGTTTTAAGGCTAAAGAGAGCGGATGGAAGCATCACTGAGACGGACGAAGAGATCTGCAAAGAATTGAACAAGGAGTTTCAGTCAGTATTTACAGTAGAAAATACCCCACCCCCTCAGATTGCAGTGATAGAAGCTCAAGGGCCGGTATTAGAGAACATCAACCTTACAGCCACAGAGGTATGCAAAGCGCTGATGGATTTAGATGTTCATAAAGCTACAGGTCCTGATGACATATCCCCTCATGTGCTTAAAAAATGCGCAAACACAATATCAGTGGCACTAAGTATCATATTTAAGGAGTCATTGGAGTCGGGGGAGATTCCAAGATGCTGGAAACAAGCAAATGTGATACCTATCTTCAAAAAGGGAAGGAGGGATACGGCTCTGAACTATAGACCAGTTTCCTTGACCAGCATAGTTTGCAAACTTATGGAGAAACTACTAAGGAAACATATCTCTCTTCACTTGGAATCCTTCAACTTTTTGTCAGTGAGGCAACATGGCTTCAGAGAAGGAAGATCAACAGTAACAAACTTATTAGAATTTTATGATGAGGTAAGCCAAATCTTACAGGAAAGAGAGGGCTGGGCAGATTGCATATTCCTAGACTTCCAGAAAGCGTTTGACACTGTTCCACATGGGAGACTTATTAGGAAGCTGCAATCAATGGCTAGAATAGGTGGAAATGTCTTGGAATGGATAAAAACTTACTTAGAAGGAAGGGAACAGAGGGTTAGAGTAAGACACTCAGTGTCTGAATGGAGAAGAGTTAGTAGTGGAGTTCCACAGGGTTCAGTTTTAGGGCCACTTTTGTTCCTTGTATATGTAAATGACCTACCAGAGTCTGTAAATTCATTCATGAATATGTTTGCAGATGATGCAAAGATTGTGAAGAAAGTAAAAAACGAGAACAATGGTAGAGAACTTCAGGAGGATCTAAATAATCTGCATGAGTGGTCAGAAAAGTGGCTAATGAAATTCAATACCTCAAAATGTAAGGTAATGAGAATGGGTACAAGTGCAAGAAGGCCCAAGCTTGACTACTCGGTGGCTGGAGTACAACTTCAGGAGACAGAAAATGAGAGAGATCTAGGAGTAAACATATTGGCAGATTTGTCTCCAGAAATACATATAAATGGCGTAGTAAGGGCAGCATATGCATTCTTATCAAATGTAAGGGTAGCCTTCAGGCACATGGACAAGGAAATGTTCAGAAATATTTATGTAACCTATGTGAGGCCAAAACTCGAATATGCAGCCCCCTTTTGGAATCCGCACTTGAAAAAGCACATAGCTAAGCTTGAAAAAGTTCAAAGACATGCCACAAAACTGGTGCCAGAAATACGCAATCTCGGTTATGATGAGAGGCTGAGGGAATTAGACTTGCCATCACTCGAAGCTAGAAGAGTAAGGGGGGATATGGTGACAGTCTTTAAATTCCTTCATGGTTATGATAGAGTGGATAGGGATCGATATTTCGATATGGCTGGCTCTAGAACTAGAGGTCATAGTTTGAAGCTTCGGAAGAAAACTTGTTTGCAGGATGTAAGGAAATACTTTTTCAGTGTAAGAGTAGTTGATAATTGGAATTCGCTAAGCGAGGAGGTAGTTAATGCTACCTCAATCCATAGTTTTAAGGACAGGTATGATAAGTATCACTAAGTCTAAAAATGGAACCGATCAGGAGACGGGAAGATACGAGCTTTGGGCTCTTTCCCGTAAACACAATTAGGTAATCACAATTAGGTAATCACATACATACATACATACATACATACATACATACATACATACATACATACATACATACAATCATACATACATACATACATACATACATACATACATACATACATACATACATACATACATACATACATACATACATACACAGACAGACACACACACATACATACATACATACAGACAGACAGACAGACAGACAGACATACATAAATACATACATACATACATACATACATACATACATACATACATACATACATACATACATACATACATACATACATACAGACAGACAGACAGACAGACATACATACATACATACACAGACAGACACACACACATACATACATACATACAGACAGACAGACATATATACATACATATTGGTTAAGCATCAAAGACATGTTCCAGATCTCTCCTTTGAAGAAATACATAGATACATTTTCTCCTATAAAGGTACTGCGTTTGTTATGTATTTAACGATATATGTATGCAATTTTATATGCAAGTATGCTTTATACATGTATGTACTTACTAATAAATGCATTTCTCGTACACACACACACACACACACACACACACACACACACACACACACACATATATATATATATATATATATATATATATATATATATATATATATATATATATATATATATATATATATATATATATATATATATATATATATATATTTAGTGACACCGGGACAGGCAAGAAAATTGTCCTTTTTAATAAAGGTCCGGGCACGAACAAAACTTTAAGACGAAGAAAAAGCAAAAGGTTAAGGACAAGGCAGAGATAAGGTAATGATACACAATAGGAAGTGAACCGGCTGAAAGAATAGTCGAAGTACTTAGGACCTAGAGATATGGCAGGATTAGGCCCTGAGATGAAGATTGTGTGATTACCTAATTGTGATTACCTAATTGTGTTTACGGGAAAGAGCCCAAAGCTCGTATCTTCCCGTCTCCTGATCGGTTCCATTTTTAGACTTAGTGATACTTATCATACCTGTCCTTAAAACTATGCATTGAGATAGCATTAACTACCTCCTCGCTTAGCCAATTCCAATTATCAACTACTCTTACACTGAAAAAGTATTTCCTTACATCCTGCAAACAAGTTTTCTTACGAAGCTTCAAACTATGACCTCTAGTTCTAGAGCCAGCCATATCGAAATATCGATCCCTATCCACTCTATCATAACCATGAAGGAATTTAAAGACTGTCACCATATCCCCCCTTACTCTTCTAGCTTCGAGTGATGGCAAGTCTAATTCCCTCAGCCTCTCATCATAACCGAGATTGCGTATTTCTGGCACCAGTTTCGTGGCATGTCTTTGAACTTTTTCAAGCTTAGCTATGTGCTTTTTCAAGTGCGGATTCCAAAAGGGGGCTGCATATTCGAGTTTTGGCCTCACATAGGTTACATAAATATTTCTGAACATTTCCTTGTCCATGTGCCTGAAGGCTACCCTTACATTTGATAAAAATGCATATGCTGCCCTTACTACGCCATTTATATGTATTTCTGGAGACAAATCTGCCAGTATGTTTACTCCTAGATCTCTCTCATTTTCTGTCTCTTGAAGTTGTACTCCAGCCACCGAGTAGTCAAGCTTGGGCCTTCTTGCACTTGTACCCATTCTCATTACCTTACATTTTGAGGTATTGAATTTCATTAGCCACTTTTCTGACCACTCATGCAGATTATTTAGATCCTCCTGAAGTTCTCTACCATTGTTCTCGTTTTTTACTTTCTTCACAATCTTTGCATCATCTGCAAACATATTCATGAATGAATTTACAGACTCTGGTAGGTCATTTACATATACAAGGAACAAAAGTGGCCCTAAAACTGAACCCTGTGTAACTCCACTACTAACTCTTCTCCATTCAGACACTGAGTGTCTTACTCTAACCCTCTGTTCCCTTCCTTCTAAGTAAGTTTTTATCCATTCCAAGACATTTCCACCTATTCTAGCCATTGATTGCAGCTTCCTAATAAGTCTTCCATGTGGAACAGTGTCAAACGCTTTCTGGAAGTCTAGGAATATGCAATCTGCCCAGCCCTCTCTTTCCTGTAAGATTTGGCTTACCTCATCATAAAATTCTAATAAGTTTGTTACTGTTGATCTTCCTTCTCTGAAGCCATGTTGCCTCACTGACAAAAAGTTGAAGGATTCCAAGTGAAGAGAGATATGTTTCCTTAGAAGTTTCTCCATAAGTTTGCAAACTATGCTGGTCAAGGAAACTGGTCTATAGTTCAGAGCCGTATCCCTCCTTCCCTTTTTGAAGATAGGTATCACATTTGCTTGTTTCCAGCATCTTGGAATCTCCCCCGACTCCAGTGACTCCTTAAATATGATACTTAGTGCCACTGATATTGTGTTTGCGCATTTTTTAAGCACATGAGGGGATATGTCATCAGGACCTGTAGCTTTATGAACATCTAAATCCATCAGCGCTTTGCATACCTCTGTGGCTGTAAGGTTGATGTTCTCTAATACCGGCCCTTGAGCTTCTATCACTGCAATCTGAGGGGGTGGGGTATTTTCTACTGTAAATACTGACTGAAACTCCTTGTTCAATTCTTTGCAGATCTCTTCGTCCGTCTCAGTGATGCTTCCATCCGCTCTCTTTAGCCTTAAAACCTGTTCTTTTACCTTCAGTTTTCCTCTGATAAAGCTGTGGAAAAGCTTGGGATTTTCTTTAGCCTTCCTGGTGATGTCCCTCTCATAATCTCTCTCTGCCTCTCTCCTTTTACTTAGGTAGTCATTTCTTGCTCTTTTGTAGGTTTGCCAGGCATTTATGTTTTTTCTCCTCCTATACCTTTTCCAGCATTTGTCTCTCCACTCCTTAGCTCTTTTACACCCATTATCGAACCATTTCTCTCTGGCATGAATTACACCTACTTTGGTGACAGGTATGCAGCAATCTACTATCTTCCCATATTTCTCACAAAAGATGTCATACATTTCTTGTACAGATTTGTTGTAAAATAAGGTTCTCCAGTCAATAACTGCAAAAAGCTCATTCATTTTGATGTAATCTCCTTTCGAATAGTTCCTCCTCATGTCCTCAGTGCCTCTACTCTCAGGAAGAATGTCTTCAATGATATACTCCATCAACAGCACACAGTGGTCACTCTTTCCAATTGGTGGTTCATACTCAATATTTTCAATATCCAACACATTATCTGTGAACACTAGATCAAGTAGTGATGTGTGTGTGTGTGTGTGTGTGTGTGTGTGTGTGTGTGTGTGTGTGTGTGTGTGTGTGTGTGTGTGTGTGTGTGTGTGTGTGTGTGTGGCAGTGTCTTTATGTCTGTGTGTGTATGTGTATATATATGTGTGTGTGTGTGTGTGTGTGTGTGTGTGTGTGTGTGTGTAGAAATGCAGATTTTCATCTGTTGTTGTAGCTCAGTCGGTATGATGCATTTGCAAAAACAAGTAGCTCGCAACGCAGGTTCGGTTCACTTTATGTTGAACTTGTTTTCCGTGGATAACAGTGAATAAATGTATAAATGAATTCATGTATAATTGGACAATAAATACATACAATTATATATAGATATCTACCAAACACAAATATATATATATATATATATATATATATATATATATATATATATATATATATATATATATATATATATATATATATATATATATATATATATATATATATATATATATATATATATATATATATATATTGCTACAGAAGTAATTAAAAAAATAAATAATAACACATATAAAGAAACTGGACACATTAAAAATACATTTAAATAATAAAATATATAAAATAAATAACAACTGCATTAATCCATAAATATAATAAATGTATTTTCTAAGCAAACGAAACTATACATAAGTTCCGGTTTTACGTCACGGACTCCCTTATCAACCAAGGGCTAGGACGGTTGCCTTCTTGCAAAGGACTTGTTTTGGCAAATGTAATCCTTACGCTGAGTGCATGCCTTTGCTAACCTCAGACCGTGACGGGGCGCGAACACTCGACCTGACGCCTCAGAGTCGGAGACGCTACCGACTGACTATACATAAGTAATACATTTAAATAAATAAATTCATTAAGAAAATATATTAATACAGTAATAAATTAATTCACAAAATAGAATTATGAAAATAATAATAGAAAAAAAAATAAATAAAACAAAAGGTTCTAATTAAGATCCATTTGGGAATTAGAATGGAAGGGTAGTGGACTCCCTCTTCAATAAATGTGTGAGGCAAATGGAGGAACACTGCCTGCAAAATACCCGTATTGCAGCACTCATGGATGAAAAATTAATCAGTCCACTAATATACAAAAATATCACACAATATTATACATACATGCATTGATACATACATACATACATACATACATATACATACATACATACATGCACACACACATACAGACAGATAGACAGACAGACAGACAGAGAGAAAAACAGAAGTATGCATGTATGTATATATGTATGTACGTATAAATAAATAAATAAATAAATAAATAAATAAATATATATATATATATATATATATATATATATATATATATATATATATATATATATATATATATATATATATATATATATACATATATATATATATATATATATATATATATATATATATATATATATATATATATATATATATATATATATAAATAAATAAATACATATATACATACATAAATACATACATACATACATACATAACATGGAACCGATCAGGAGACGGGAAGATACGAGCTTTGGGCTCTTTCCGTAAACACAATTAGGTCATCACAATTAGGTAATCAGAGAGAGAGAGAGAGAGAGAGAGAGAGAGAGAGAGAGAGAGAGAGAGAGAGAGAGAGAGAGAGAGAGAGAGAGAGAGAGTGGGGTGGGGTGGGGGGACAATGACCTTATTCATAGTAGGAAAATAAAAATAGTAATTCCCCAAAAGTTTCCCCAAGAAAGGTAAATATTTGTTAGCTAGTAAGTGAGAGAGAGAGAGAGAGAGAGAGAGAGAGAGAGAGAGAGAGAGAGAGAGAGAGAGAGAGAGAGAGAGAGAGAGAGAGAGAGAGAGAGAGAGAGAGAGAGTTAATTGATTGACTGATCAGTTTATTTCTATCGTAATTATCTATATATTTCTTTATTTGTTTATTTAATAACTAACTTTCTCGCCTTGCTCTGTGCATAATGTATTTACAAAAATTATATAATAATAATAATAATAATAATAATAATATAATAATAATAATAATAATAATAATAATATAATAATAATAATAATAATAATAATAATAATAATAATAATAATAATAATAATAATAATAATAATAATAACAATAATAATAATAATAATAATAATAATAATAATAATAATAATAATAATAATAATAATAATAATAATAACAATAATAATAATAATAATAATAATAATAATAATAATAATAATAATTATTATTATTATTATAATTATAACAACAACAACAATAACAATAATAACAAAATTATTCATTCTCTGACTTTAGTATTAAAAAAAAAATTATCGTGATCACAATTATATTAATAACTTCAAACGGTACCGCCATTTTTCAGTGCTAAACACCTGCAGATGATTCAAGGATAATAAAGAGTTATCACAGGTAAGAGTGACAGACAAGGTTATCACTGGAAGTTATCAGGACACCTGATAACATATTTCCTAACTCAGTAATTACTTTAGGTTAACTAATTTAATGAGGTTTTGTTATTGATTAGATGGATAGATAGATAGATAGATAAATAGATAGACTGGGTGACTGAATGATTGATCCAGATAGATAGATAGATAGATTTATAGATAGCTAGATAGATAGAAAGAGATTAAATTAGTAGGTAAATAGATAAATAAATAGATGCATGAATACACACACACACACACACACACACACGCACACACACACATACACACACATACACACACATACACACACACATACACACACACACACATATATATATATATATATATATATATATATATATATATATATATATATATATATATATATATATATATATATATATATATATGTATATATATATATATATATATATATATATATATATATATATATATATATATATATATATATATGTATATGTATATATATATATATATATATATATATATATATATATATATATATATATATATATATATATATATATATATATATATATATATATACATGCAAGAGTCATAATCCCCCTTCGAGGAGTGAAATACAAAGAGGTGTTTGTATGTCCCTTCACTCCACCCCATTTAGTAGACTTTTTTGACACATAGGCAAACACATAGGAGGTATAATGACTAAAAAAAATAATTAATTTCTCTCAATTATAGATCCATGTAAATGAACTGTGTGTCTGATGTCTGTCAGTGTCTGAATTTTTTTTCCGTCTCTTTCTGTATTTCGGTCCGTCTGACTGTCTTTGCATTCGTGCCTGCATGCCTGTCTACATTTCTGTCTGTATATCTCTTCTTCTGCTTCTCTTTTTATTCCAGTCTGTCTGTCCGTCTTTGCATCTGTATCTGTGCACGTCTGTCTACATTTCTGACTATCTTCTTTGTCTGTCCGTTTGTCTCTGTTTGTGTATGTCAGTCTGTCCCGCTTGTCACGGTATAGTTCGTCTTTCTGTCTTTTTGTCTGTTTGTCTGTCCGTTTGTTTGTGCCTCGATATTAAACTGCCTGTCGGCTCCTGTCGACATTTACATCTGTCTTTCAATAGCAATTTGACTGTCAGTACTTCTGCTGTGTTTGTCCGTCCAACTGTCTAATATTTCTGTCTTTAAGTATCTATTAGTCTTCATGTGTGCATCAGCATCTTCTGCCTATCTGTTTATATGTGTGTATCTATCTGTCCGTCTGTCAGTGCGTCTCTCTCAGGCTCGCTATCTGCCTGTATTTGTATATAAGTCTGCCTGTCTGTATTTATATATGTCTGTCTATCTGGTAGTACATTCTCTCTCTCTCTCTCTCTCTCTCTCTCTCTCTCTCTCTCTCTCTCTCTCTCTCTCTCTCTCTCTCTCTCTCTCTCTCTCTCTCTCTCTCTTGTACTGCTTACCACTTCTCCTGTTAAAAAAAATAAATGAGAAAAGGACAGAGAACCCATTTATAAGGAATTTATAAAGAGACCCTCTCAGCCCTATTCGGGATTCCCCATCTCTCTCTCTCTCTCTCTCTCTCTCTCTCTCTCTCTCCTCTCTCTCTCTCTCTCTCTCTCTCTCTCTCTCTCTCTCTCTCTCTCTCTCTCTCTCATTTGTCTGACTTCCTTTATATTACTTAGTACTCCTTTTGGAGAGTCAAAGTCAAAGTCAAAGTAAAAAACTTTATTCCATCAAAAATGGCTATTACATGATAATTAATCTAATTACAAATTACAATGTAAAATGTCAAAATAAAACAAATGAAATTTGCAAAGCACAAAATCAAAAAATTTACACATTAAAATATGCATACGTACACTTCGTCTACCCAATGGGAGGATAATAATGAGACTAAAATCACTTATTAAGTAGGTGATTTAAAAGATGAGATTTAAGTGAGGGTAATGTTTGGCAGCTTCTTAAGTTTGCGGGTAAAGAGTTCCAAAGTCTCGGGCCCATTACATTTAAGGCTCTTGCCCCAATATCAGTGGAAGTTCTGAGCACGTAAAAAGAATTCTGATATCTGGTGTTGACGTTATTGATACGCACTTGATTAACTGTTGGCAATGAGAAGAGCCATTCCGGTAATATTCCATGATCTCTC
>JAXCGZ010019291.1:50000-70731 GCA_037179515.1 Halocaridina rubra | reverse complement strand
TAAAATTCTATTAAGTTTGTTACTGTTGATCTACCTTCTCTGAAGCCATGTTGCCTCACTGACAAAAAGTTGAAGGATTCCAAGTGAAGAGAGATATGTTTCCTTAGTACTTTCTCCATAACTTTGCAAACTATGCTGGTCAAGGAAACTGGTCTATAGTTCAGAGCCGTATCCCTCCTTCCCTTTTTGAAGATAGGTATCACATTTGCTTGTTTCCAGCATCTTGGAATCTCTCCCGACTCCAGTGACTCCTTAAATATGATACTTAGTGCCACTGATATTGTGTTTGCGCATTTTTTAAGCACATGAGGGGATATGTCATCAGGACCTGTAGCTTTATGAACATCTAAATCCATCAGCGCTTTGCATACCTCTGTGGCTGTAAGGTTGATGCTCTCTAATACCGGCCCTTGAGCTTCTATCACTGCAATCTGAGGGGGTGGGGTATTTTCTACTGTAAATACTGACTGAAACTCCTTGTTCAATTCTTTGCAGATCTCTTCATCCGTCTCAGTGATGCTTCCATCCGCTCTCTTTAGCCTTAAAACCTGTTCTTTTACCTTCAGTTTTCCTCTGATAAAGCTGTGGAAAAGCTTGGGATTTTCTTTAGCCTTCCTGGTGATGTCCCTCTCATAGTCTCTCTCCGCCTCTCTCCTTTTACTTAGGTAGTCATTTCTTGCTCTTTTGTAGGTTTGCCAGGCATTTATGTTTTTTCTCCTCCTATACCTTTTCCAGCATTTGTCTCTCCACTCCTTAGCTCTTTTACACCCATTATCGAACCATTTCTCTCTGGCATGAATTACACCTACTTTGGTGACAGGTATGCAGCAATCTACTATCTTCCCATATTTCTCACAAAAGATGTCATACATTTCTTGTACAGATTTGTTGTAAAATAAGGTTCTCCAGTCAATAACTGCAAAAAACTCATTCATTTTGATGTAATCTCCTTTCGGATAGTTCCTCCTCATGTCCTCAGTGCCTCTACTCTCAGGCAGAATATCTTCAATGATATACTCCATCAACAACACACAGTGGTCACTCTTTCCAATTGGTGGTTCATACTCAATTTTTTCAATATCCAACACATTATCTGTGAACACTAGATCAAGTAGTGATGGCTCATCCCCACCCCTGGCCCTTGTTGGTTCCATTACATGTTGGTATAGAAAATTCCCTTGTATGCAATCTAGGAATCTTGCCCCGAATTAGTCCTCACCACTGTGTGGGTCAAGATTTATCCAATCTATCTCTTTATGATTAAAGTCTCCCATAATCAAAATCCTACATTTTTTCCCCGTGCCATGTTAACAACTGAGTTTATGACTTCTATAGTACCTATATGACTTTCCTCATAAACTTCAAGCCTATTTTGGTTCCTTGGTGGGTTGTATACAACAGTTCTTATAATGCTCTCTGACCCAGTATTTATGCGAGCAACAAGAAATTCCTTGAACTCACTTTCTATAGCCAAGTTTATTTCTTCAACTTGAATCCTTTCACTTATGAGCAGTGCTATCCCTCCACCAGTCCTCTCAGATCTTTCAACCCTTAGTATTCTGAAGCCCTTAGGAAAAACTGTGACACTGTTTATGTCCTCACTCAACTTAGTCTGTAATTGCTACTATATCTGCCTTACTGTTGTGAATCCTATCTTTTAATTCTACTGCCTTACCAGCTAATCCATCAGCATTTGTGTATAACAATCTTAATGAGGCCCCATCCCCTGATCTTCTGTCATTATCTTCTTTATCTCCCCTTTGTCTGGAAGAACTCTGTAACGAAAATTTGTCTTCTGTTCTTCATTTCTTTCATCATTTAACCTTCTTGCCTCTTGCAACAAGTTTTTGATCTTTCCCATCTCTTCCTGTGTTCTGTATCATCTAATGAACACTTCTTTGAATTCTTGAAGGTCTTTTAGACTTTTTTTTCTCAACAATATTTCCCTACATGTTTCCCCTCTCTCAAAGGTTACTTTTGTTGGTCTCGGCTTTCCTTCCCTCGAATATTTACCTAGTTGGTGTATGTTTACAATATCCTCAGGACCACAAACTACTCCAAGCTTTCTTATCAGGTCTACAACCCTAGCTTTATTTTCTTCAAGTCTCCCCTTCCATGTTGGCTCCTGGGATTCGCTTATGCCTGAGATTACCACTGTCTTCTCCTTATCAAGTGCCTGTCTGATGAGTGGGTTTGCCCTTTCCATCACAACGTCTTTAATTTTTTCGATTACTGTCTCTTTATAGTCAACTGTTTGTATGTTTTCCAGTGCCACCACCTTTACAGCCTCTTTTACTGCCACATTCCCCTTTAGTGCATCAGCAAAGGAAGTTTTCATGGCATCATTTTCCATATTCAGCTCCTGGAACTCTTTTCTGAACTGTTCAATGTTTTCCTTAATCTGGACATTCCAAGCAGCAATCTCGTCTCTCTCAGAAGAGAGCAGTGAACTAACATCTAATTCCTTTAGGTTGTCATTCAGCTGTTTGTTTTTATCTTCTTGTTTAGAAATTCTAGATTCTAGTTGACTCTTTTCCCCTTCCAGCTTCTTTATTCTTTTTTCTAGTTCCTTTCTCTCCTGCCCTTGTGCTTTATTTGCTTCCTCCAAAGATCTTATTTGCTCTCTGAGTGTTTCATTCTCTTTCATTTCTCCATCCATATTCTGAATTTTATCATCAAGGCTTATAACCATTGCCTCTAAATTCTTGATTTTCTGTTTAAGTCTCCTACCGACCCATGGATGGGAGAGGTTTGGGACAGAGATGGCGTCAGTTTTATGTTCTCCCTCTCACAGAATATAGAAAGAAGACGAGAAAGAGGGAAAAAAAAAAACTTTTAATTAAGCTTCACACAGAAATTTTATATCTCCATATAAGTGCTATTTAGTGACTCAGTTTATCTCTTTTCTGGTAACACACATCTTAACTTAAAAACTTGACCATGGTAATTTAAGGATAAAAAGAAAAAGAAAAACAAAAGTCAAGCCTGAAGGAAAATTCGAATTTGTGTCTGAGGTGGCACCCACCTGTTTCTGCTATATATTCTTCCTAACTGATAAACTCACTTGCTAACCAAGATATGTTATCACAGGATTAGACTTTACATTTAACTCAATATATATACAAAATTAAAAAAAATAGTAAAAGAGAAAGCTAAAAGAAAAGCAAAAAAATGAAGAAAATAAGACAGCTGTACTACTTGGCAACTTAACTCAGTACTGTTGACAGGTGGATATATATATATATTTTTTTAATTCAATTATTTCGTGTATCAAACTAACTAACAAGTTAATATAAATGGGAAGGATACTGATTTTAACAATATATATGGAACCACATGTGTGTGTGTGTGTGTGTGTGTGTATTTAACGAGAGGACTGGCACATATTTTTGCCATGGGCTCGACTCGGAAGTGACAGGCCTGTGTTTGAGCCCACTGATAGGAAGGTTGTCCAGTCTTAAATCCCCACCTCCAACCTGTCTGAATCCACTCCCATTCCCATGAGGATTAATAGTGCTACATAAAACGGCAAACAACAGCATCAAAGTCCTCGCGTGTGAATGTACTTTGCCAATATTAACCCCGCTCATCAAGTGATGTACTCCCTGAACCTGCCGATTTTAGAGAAGCTTCAACATGAGAGATGTCTCTGTTATATCCTTGGTCATAAGTGGTTCTGGCGAAGAGAAGCTCTACAAGACAGCAACTATAAGAGTAAAAGTGGTGTCAGTGTAATAACTCGAAGACAGCAACTATAAGAGTAAAAGTGGTGTCAGGGTAATAACTCGAACCATTATGAAAAATTGCCTGACTCCCTATCATCACTCGTAGTTACGAGGTCACTACATTATGTCGTATTATGAAGGGTTTGTGATGTGTTATTATGTCATCACACTCTTGGGAGGGTAAAGGGTATATTTCCATAGCATTTATTTGTTTTACTTTTGCATATTGTTTATTATTTTTATTTAATTTTCTTTTTATATAAATGTTTTCATAAAAGGGTTTGTGATGTTAGTACACCTTCTCTCTCTCTCTCTCTCTCTCTCTCTCTCTCTCTCTCTCTCTCTCTCTCTCTCTCTCTCTCTCTCTCTCTCTCTCTCTCTCTCTCTCTCTCTCTCTCTCTCTCCTGCGAGTAAATATGAGTTTATATATTGCCATCGTGTTTATTTATTCCTTTATGAACTTTTGTGTTTGGTTTCTTCTATTTTTATATACATTCCCATATCAAGGGTTTGTGATGTTTCATTGTGCGAGTTATACTACTGGGAGGTATACCTGTCTTGTGTCCACCCCCATCCGAATGGGGATTAATGGTGACACTTAAAACGACAAAAAATTTCCGTTATACTTATTTTTTATCTATTGTATATACTTGTACTCGTTTTTATTTGTGTATACACACAATGTGTTACTGTTACCGCACCAGTTTAGAGGGTGCATTACTAGCATACTCAATTATATTTATTTATTTGATTTCTACATTGAGTTGTATGTATATATATATATATATATATATATATATATATATATATATATATATATATATATATATATATATATATATATATATATATATATATATATATATATGTGTGTGTGTGTGTGTGTGTGTGTTTATGTATATATGTCTATATGTATGTATGTAATGCCTTCTTTATGTGTAATTTTCTCGGGCATAAGAAGAGAGGGTAGTTGCGCCTCTTCTAAATATCTTAGTAGTGTATATCTTTTGGGATTTAGAAATATCTTTTCAGCAATCATTATCAATACGGCAGTCCAAATAACGATGTCATTGGTGGAACAGCATCCTTTAACGCTCGCTCTTTGGTGTATGTCTAGAGAGTAAAATGTATTTGGTGGACGTTGAAAAATATACGCATGTTAAATTCCTTAAATACGCCAAGAGCACCTCTTCATACATACACGCCTCCATACTTGCGATATTTACTTTGACATACTGTACTTATTTACTTCAACAGACAGACTTGATTCGCTTCCAAGATCACACGGTATTAACTGGCATTCATCAAACACATAGAACTTATTCTCTCATTTGCGAACTTGTACACATAGGGGTTTTTTTTTATGCTTGTGACACCAGGACGGGGGAAAAAACACAAACAAAAAACAAGTCCGTCCTCATCGGGATATATTTTCTTTAGTGTTTCTTTCGTAGTTACTCTATGTTTTAGAGCACTTCATGTCCGGATTTAAACATTATTGTATGTGTGTGTGCGTGTGTATATATATATATATATATATATATATATATATATATATATATATATATATATATATATATATATATATATATATATATATATGTGTGTGTGTGTGTGTGTGTGTGTGTGTGTGTGTGTGTGTGTGTGTGTGTGTGTGTGTGTATATATGTGTGTGTATATGTGTGTGCACTGAGGCGTTAAATCTATAATAGTATATGTCTGTAGTTACCTACATTCAGCTCTGTTTTGTTAATAAACACGATATTGATTAGAAAAACCTTGTTTGTGTAATTGTGTTATTTTAATTGTCTGTTGTAAATGTTAGGAAAAGCATGTAACGTTTTGATGAGGCTGTGTTACAGGAGGAATTATTGTGTTTTTCTCTCTTGAAATAATACGAAAACACGAGAATAAACATCTCCGGAAATGATTTCACATTTTAACCTTATATTGAGTAATTATTGCATGCTTACTTTACAGATTTGCCTTCTTATGCTCATAAAAATTAAAAGAAAAAAACGCGATAACTTTTGGTATAAATCTTCCTTGGAGAGCAAATTAACTAATTTATTTTTTCGTAAATCATATTAAAAAATAAATATATGAATTACCTCAGAGAGATGAGACTTTCTTAAATAAGAGGGAAAAAATGGAAGTCCGTGAGTACGAGCTAAGTTTCACCTAGCCCATACGAAGGTAAGTGGCTTACTGGCCCAGAGGAAGTTGCGCTTCTTCTTGCTAAATATCACGCACAAGGTCTGCACACACGAACGGACGAACGTATGACCCCTCTTTTTTTTTTTTCGATACCTTTTACTGATAGCAACAGTCCCTTTACCTTATCATCGATTCATTAATCACCTGCTCTTTCATCTTTTTTTATTCTCGTTGTCTTCCGTTTATCTCCTATCTATTGAACAGTTTATTGACTCCTTGAGTTATATCTCATTGTTCCGGTTTTAGATAAGGTCACTCTTATATAATTATTATATACATATATAATCTTCCCTGTCTCCTTTTGTATCGAAGTGGTATTTTCTATTTTAGTTCAAGCTTAAAGCATGATTTAGTCCCTTAACGTATCTCCATATATGCCAGTTTTCATATCACTTTAATCTGCCCTCTTTCATTCTAACCAAATTAGAAATTAGCTCTTCACATCTGACAAGTCATGATACTCACTATCTCTGTTTTTTTCGTTCCCAGGCCCGACGAGGGTAGTTTTTTTTTCCACCGTCCTGGTGTCACAATCATAAAAACAAAAATTAAACCTCTTATTACTGCAATTTAATTTACTTAATACTGTATTTCACAGATATATTTCAGAGATGTTTCGGTACTACTATTGTGTGTGATCTACCAGCAGAATTCTACTATTTTTCTAATGTAGATCACATTCATTTGGTATCTCACAAGCTATAGTAGAGTAGATCACATTCGGTTAGTAGATGGCACTCTATTTAAATTAGCACGTTGAACAGAGTATTCAACCTTATAGTCATATAATTTAAAGGCGTATTTCGAATATCACCATTATCCTGCCATAACACAGTCATATTTGAAAATTACATTAAGCCTTTTTTCTTCTTCTTCTTTTCAGGGTGGCCTCTGATGCTGTTTATGAAAATGTAGACATGGATGAGTTACTGATGCAGATGAGAGAGGCTGAAACATTGGAGGAACAAGGGGATATCCTCCATTATTTGGTAAGTTTAAGAATGGTTTTGATTATGGCGTGTTCAAGCTAGGCCTATTCATACTCACGACTCAAGATAATATGGTTATTATATTAAGTCTGATGTAAGAGTTCATTATGGATTTTCTTTCTAGAGCTTGTATGAAAACTATTAATAGAAGTGGATATTGTTAAACTTTGTAATGTTTCAGTATGTAGATAACTTAGATATTGATGACATAAATATCATCCTCAGTAACTTTGTATTGTACTAAACTGATGATGTATTATTTATTCAAAATTATTGTAAACAGTATTTTTATCAGTTATACCATAGTATCAAACTGGTCAGAGCACTCAACTTAGGAAGTGACAAACCCATGTTTGAGCCCATCACAGGGCAGTAGGAAGGGCATTCCGCCTTAATTTCCCAGTTCCATTCCCCTCATTCCAGCTTTGCACATGACCAAACCATCTCATTCTCCCCTCTCTCACCATGTTTCCAAACCATCCTACCAGTGCTATATTAATTTATTTTCATCGTGTTTGTCTCTTTTAAGTTCTTTGTCATTATTTAAATCAAATTGTTTCATTTAATCAATTCTCTCTATAGCTGTCATTATTGATTCAGGATGAAATATGTGGCTCCCTAAGATTTATAATATTAAGTATTAATCTTGAAATGCAGCCATTCCTGAGGGGTGCATTTCAATAAGCCACTTCTCTATCTTAACAAGCAAATGGGGCTGTTAATATGCAAATACAATCATATTTACATATATTTTTCTTTTAATAATATCTTTGATGCTCTTTTTAATATCCAAATAAAAGCTCTATTCCATAAATATTTTTAATGCGTATGAAAATTATCTTCCAATATAAATAGTGATATATTATTACAGTAACAATATAATTTTTATGTGCGACAATTCTCTTGTCGTAAAATAATAAAATATTTTAAATGTGATAAAATACTAGCTTGTATAGCATATCTTTTTTTTATTTTTACAAGAAAATCTTTTACATTCCTGAAGCTCTAAACGAATATACTGACATAGTCATGTAATGATATTTTAAGAGAAAAACTTTAAAAGATTTATACAAAAGAAATTTTAGAAAATATGTCATTCTTTATCGTATTCAGCCTTGTCATGTCTACAACAAATCAGAATGTATAAGAACTTGTACCCACCGCAGGGCATTAGGAAGGGCATCCAGCCTTAGTTACCTAGCTCCAACCTATTTATGTCCACCCCCATTCAAATTGAGATTTATACTGACACATAAAAACGGCCAAAAAAGAATATAATTGCTTTATGATTAGGTTTGTATAATACCAATTGATGTGATAATTACATCTCCTCTCCCCATTTTGTCTGGTACTTTTTGCTCCTGATCATAAGTTTAAGAGAGAAAGTGCTTTTTTAATTGTTTTTTGCCGTTAGATGTCTTTATCTTAAAAACTGATGCACTTTATGATTCAGAGCTAGGATTATATATTACGCCAGAATTTATTGACCAACTGATAGCTAAAAATATTTCACATGTACATATAATTAAAGGCCAAGAATGGAGAGAATACCTTCGTTTCCAGCTAAGTTGATAATCATCCCAGTCTGTTTCGTGAGTTCTTTTGTGGCTTGATAACCTTTTTTATAATTTCGTTTCAGGTTGTCCAATTTGGACTAGGCCATGAGACTGGTTCTGTAATTGAAGGCCAAGCTGTTACTGTGAAAGATTTGCTGAAAGATTTGTATGAGAGGGCGTGCCACACTAAACACTGGGCTTTAGTCAGGCATACTGCAGGTAAGGACTGTAATAATTGCATAAAATGCTTTGATGTAGTTTGTACGAGAATGACAATTTTTATACATTTTTGGGTAGGCTGCGTAATAAATCATGCATTTTTCAATATGATTATACATACATGGCACATCTCTTCTATGTATTATTCATTACAAACCTGTGTTGTAACCCGATTCCGGTCAATGAGAAGGGCATCCAGCCTTAATTCCCCAGTTCCAACCTGTGTGTGTCCATCCCCATTCAAATAGGGATGAATAATGATACATAAAATGGCAAACAATTCATAGCAGAGGGGGCAGATACCACTCAGTGGTACTTGGATTTACTATGTTCAAAAATACGGATGTTGCAGATAATGCTATTTAATACTTATATTTTTTTTATTTGTTTGATATACACTATTTCATATATACCACAAAATATATCTAATGTTTTGACTCATGATTTTTGTCTACAGTTGTAAATTTATAGTTGTCGGAATTTATTATATTAAGGAGTATGTTATTTATAATATTGAATATTTTATATTAATTGAACTACACAGTGTGTATTTTTCACTATTTATGAGACTTGGCAGTGAGGGCCGCAGTAGCTCATTGGTAGTGTGCAGTAGTTGGGAGTGACAATCCCGGGTTTTATCCCACTGCAGGGTGTTAGAGGTGCATCCTGCCCTACTCCCCCTTGTAACTCCAGCATGGCTGTGTCCATCCTCTTCTTTAATTGGGGCCAATTGTGACGTAGAATGGTGCAATGCTTTGTAACTAATTGATTTCACATTCATTAAACAGGTATGCTTGGCAAGAGAGTTGAAGATTTAGCTAAAGCCGTCACAGATTTACTTGTACGACAGAAGCAGGTGACTGTAGGCTTGCCTCCACATCATGAAGTGACAATAACTGCTCCACTTCCTGCTTCTGAACTGAGAGTGCTCATCCACAGAGCTTATGGAGCTGATGAATCTACTGCCATGCTCAGTCAAGAGTTACTGGTTTACTTAGCCATGTTTATACGTACCGAACCCAGTCTCTTCCATGAAATGCTGAGGTTGAGAGTTGGCCTTATCATACAGGTAATGTTTTTCTCAAGAAGCTTAATCTCTCGTGATGAATACTGCCATATAGATGAATCTTAATATTTATGTGTACTCCAGTTACGAAGTTTCTCTCTTTCTTGATTTAGTCATTTCAGGTTTTGCATCACCATCCTTGGCTTTTCAGTTTTGGGACAGTGTTTTCTCAGTATATATGTCGTCTTGCATGAGATTGTTTGCATTTTACTCAAAATATTTTTACTCCAGCTCTCATACTCTACTTGTTCCTGTTGTTACTGAATATGATTTGAAGCTATGCATTATTCAAGTGTAATTCCCTCTTTTTCATTGTTTCTTAACATAAGGTTATGGCCTCTGAATTAGCTCGTACCATCAAATGTGCTCCAGATGTGGCGTCAGATCATCTTCTGAATCTGTCTCCCTTCGAGATGAAGAATCTTCTTCATCATATCATGTCTGGAAAGGAATTCAACATTGGTTCAGGTACTGATTTATGGTTTGCTTGTAAGAGCGTTACTATGCATGCTCTCTTATTTTCCCTTATTATGCAGAATATGATAACTTTTATTAGCTTATTAGCCTTATACTAACTTTATCAACTAATTAGTTTTTGGTTAGCTAGAACATTAGTCTTATTATACTGCTGAAAAACTGCACATTTTCAGTGCTGGCTTTAGAAAATTGCGTCAAAATTATCTGGTTTTTAGATGTGCAGTTTCTTTAAGATTTCATATTCTAAGGTTTTGCTTTTGAGTTAATTGAAAAAATTTAGAAAGCAGATCTTTTAAGAATGTATTAAACTTAGTTTCCCATTTTATGTGTCACTATTAATCCCCATTCAGATAGGGATGGACATGCACAATTTGGAACTTGGGGATTAAGGCTGAATGTCCTTCCTAACACCCACACGGTGGGCTGGAACGTATGTTTGTCATTATTGAGTTAAACGCTCTAATCACTGCACTACCAATGTCCTGTACAGACTGTATTAGAGTAATTTGGAAAATTTAATGGACTTTGGTAGGTGTATATGGCATTATTTGAACATTCCTCAATCGTCTACTTACCAGAGACTCGTGGCTCTCTGAATTACCATAGTCTCAAGTACATTTGTGAGTTAGTCCGATTTTGATTGGAATATTATTCAATATTAGTGAGTCAAAATTTACACTGAACTGTTACCATGCAGTCTTTAATAGTAGGTAAAAGCTCATTAAAGAAAGAAACTGGAAAAATTAGTGAAGAACCTTAATTTCTTGACCTCAACTTGTCACCTTTTAGTACTTCAAGAAGATGACGAGTTGAGTTAGCAAAATTAATAATTTTTCCTTTTATTTTCTTTCATGGGCCTTCTCCTATCATAAATGAATCATGATAATCAAAGAATCATATTCTGAAGTATGAAGTGAAACCAAAAGCTATATATATGATATTATGTTGAATGGTATGAGGGACCGCTATAATGCAGTAGTCTGAGCAGTCGACTCTGGAAGTGACAAACTCATGTTCAAACCCAACCTCTCTTCCCCAGTTCTAACTTGTCTGTGCCCACCCCTATTCAAGTGATTATTAATAGTGCCATATAAAGCATTTAACAACAGTATCTTTATATATTACATTCACTTTGATATATTATCACAAACAGTAGTAAATGTGTCATCTTTTTATAGGTTTTGTGTGTATGTTTGTGTGATTTGGTTAGGTCGCTTTGGTTAAGTTGGATATATTAGGTAGGTTAGGTTAGGTTATGAAGCTTTTCACGTGGAACCTCTGTACTTAAAAGGCATATTATGCCCTGTTTTTTATATTAGCCTCTAAATAAGCATACAGTATATAGAAGACTTTTGCTTGTTTTCATTTTCGTTTATATATCACTGAGGATCAAGATTCCATAACGTTTCCTTTTGTGATCAATAATAAGTGGAAATTTTGTCCATTATGAGAATATTAGATTGGCAATAACTTTTTTCAGCGATATAATATGAACAGGAAAATCCTTGCCCACTTACCCTGTGGTTGACCCAAGCAGGGTGATGTATGGGGGATTGTAGCAGCCTTCTATACCCAAGGTACTAATAGGAGTGATTGAGGTATATTAGATTGTGATTAATGTTTCTGCTTTTACTGGCCCCCCTTTTACAAAGAGGATTGTGCTCATTGTATATTTATATGTATTTTAAGTTTATTGAGCTATTTACTTAGATTATTATTAGTATTCATGATTGATCATTACTGTAGATTGTAGTAAATTGCTTGGGAATTCTAATACTCCCTTTATTTTACCAGTCTTGCATAAACGCACAGGATTGGCTGGCAATGGTAAGGCTTATACATTTTGTCATCAAAAATTTATAATTTGAATAAGTAATTTACAAGATTTATTTTTTATGATTAGAAAAGTTTGTAGTCTTGTAAGTACAATGATTTTTATCGTTTTTTGTATATGATCAGTAAATTTCATTGTGCTTACCGGCCTTCGATGGGAAGCATTTTAGTAATATAAAGGCTGTATATTCTGTATATACAAGTCTTTCAAGAGATGCAAGCTTGAATTCATAAGGATAGTTCTGATGACTATCGTGGTCATATTGAATTTTTTTTACTCCCTTTAGAACAGGAAAAGGGAAAAGCTACTATGGGCAGTGTGGAGGGAGTGGAAAGAGGAAGCCATATCAAAGCAGATAAATGTTTGATTGTATGATGGCTCCAACCTGCCTGTGTTTCCCCATTCGAATGAGAGTAGTAATGACACGTAAAATGACAAACAAATAAACAAACTACCATGTTAAAAAAAAGTTATATTCAGAACATTGTAAGGTAGTGACGGAATATACATGAGGAAGAAACTGAAGTACTGGAGGACAGTACCTTTGAAGAATTTGTAGTAAGAGGATGCCACAAGTTGGAGTGAAAGAGGCACAGGGATGTGTAGTAGGAGAAGAAAAGGAAAAGTGTCATGAAGGGAGTGGAATAGAGACCCGAAAAAGTGTAATGGTGAGAGAGGAATAGAGACAAGGGAAAGTCTGATAGAGAGAGTGGAATAGAAACCCGGAAAGTGTAAGGAAGTGAGTGGAGTAGAGACTATGGGAAAGCGCAATGGAGGGAGTGGAATAGAGACAAAAATGTGGTGGAGGGAGTTAGTAGACACGGAAATGTATAATGGAGTAAGTGGAACAGAGTCACCAAAGCTAATTTTGATACTGAGAAAGGATGAACAATTATGAGGAGAATTCATATTTCGGTTCAGCAGGTTTTAACAATGCCTGAGCCATAAAGAAGTTGGAGGAAGGAGTGTATAATATCCTGTTTTGGAGGTACTTTTACATCCCAAATATCATTGAGTGAAAGTAAGTTTTCAAAAAGGACCTGAGTAAATCAGGGAAACCTGAGGCCTGATTTTGCATTTAACTTTGGACATGTCAAAGCATTGTCAAGTATGACTCAGCGAGTTATTGTGATAAGCGAGATGAAAGGGAAATATTCCTTCTTTTTTACTTTGGTGGGAGAAGGTTTTATGCATAAAAAAGGTATATTTTTCAGAGTCAGACGAAGCAAGGGTTGATCTAGTTGTAGTTTATGTATTTTGTAATTGGTGACTGTCAGTACTGCAATATGTGTCATTCTTAATTGGCTAGATGAGAGATCATTTCTTTTTCGTGACTTGCACTCAAAGTCTACTATTTCTGTATAAGTTAGTGTTATGTGTGCTTAATGATAGTTCATAGGAATGTTGGTAACCTCGTGATAGACATGAATATTGATTAAGAATAGTGATTGGTTGCTCCCATTGGCTGCCTCTAATGTTGATTAAGCATATTGATTAGTTGCTGCCATTGGCTGTTTCTAATGTTGATTAAACATCGGGATTAGTTACAACCATTGGCTTCTTCTAATGCTGACTAAGCATAGTGATTAGTCACTGTTATTGGCTGTTTCTAGTGCTGACTAAGCATAGTGATTAGTTTCTGCCATTGGCTGATTCTAATGTTGATAAAGCATTATGATAAGTTGCTGCCATTGGCTGCTTTTAATGTTGATTAAGCATAGTGATTAGTTGATCCTATTAGCTGCTCCTAATGTTGCTTAAGCATAGTGATTAGTCACTGCCATTTGCTGCTTTTAATGTTGATTAAGCATAGGGATCATTTGCTCACATTGGCTTCTTTTAATTGTACTGAATTAGTTTAAAATTCAGCTTGAATCTCGAGTGAAATTGATATCTCTGTGATATTTTTTATAGCTTATGATACTGATAATAACTTGAGGGAAATTGTTGGCGTTTTTCATCCTTTGCTCCTTAATATACTGCAATATTTTAATCAACTTTGAGTAGTTATCTGTAATTTAACCAGATAAATTCTCTTATCACTATGACGTACCCAGTTAATTCACAATTCCATCTAGTCACTCAGTGACAATGACAACACGCTGCTGCAATGACAACTTCCTGACGTCCATCCTTTAAAATGTTCCCTTCCCCATGAAGATAATCATGACCAGGCTATGATATGGGCACCACCCAATCCATTTTGAGTTATCAGAAGAGGCTGGTTGACTCCATCAGTGATACCTGTCTAGGATGTAACACATCACCTCATACAATTGAACATTATAGGAGATTGCATTGCTTGCAACCAGATATGCCAACAGTTCAACATACATTCCCTGAGAGCTCTGTGGGAAAGCCTGGATCTGTACTGGCCTTCTTTAGGAACTCAGGCTGTTCAGCTAGGTAGCTTCGGGAAAAACAACAGCATACTATATATTACAAAACTTGCTAAATGGATCAGTATTAGTTGACCATATAACTACAATTTCAACCAATGAAATGGTTTTACCAGCATATTTCCATGCTTATCTCAGATTAGGTTTTTTCTTGCAAGTTTTTCGTCCATGTAAATTCAATGGGTTTCAACTGTTACCTCTATTGAAGATTATTTTATAATCGTGTAAACAGGCTTTTATGGTATATAGCACGAGGAATATGGATAATTGTATAAGTATCTATTACATGTTCCAAGATTGATTTCTTTGTCATATTTTAGCAAGTAATTCAAAGGTTTGCATATATTATCTCTGTTATATCACTTATCACAATAGATATTTTTATTAGAATTCCTTTCATTTGTATGATGTGGCTGTCATCAGTTTTGTAATGTCTTTTCATCAGGTATTAATCTGTCATTATAATATCACACAGACATGAATTAAATGAAATCATAGTCTGTTACACTGAGACTGAGATGATTTAGGCATATGCTGAGAAGGGATAAGGGCTGTGTTGGGAGAAGGATGCTGAGGATGGAGGTACTGGGCAGGAGGAGGAGAAATAGGCCAAAGAGGAGGTAAATGGATATGATGAGGGAGGGCATGAGTGTTTGGTGTGACAGAGGAGGATCCAGGAGATAAGGGTGATACGGAGAGAGGTGAGACTGAGATGATTTGGGCATATGCTAAGCTGGAGTTTATTTCTCTGGAGATCAATGACTAAGTGAACCTGCACTTTATTGCTTTTGCGCTCAGTGATCAGCTAACCTGGATTTTCTTGCTTTAGCAGTCAGTTCTGTTCCGGTTCCGGTTTTACGTCACGGACTCCCTTATCAACCAAGGGCTAGGACGGTTGCCTTCTTGCGAAGGACTTGTTTTGGCAGATGTAATCCTTACGCTGAGTGCATGCCTTTGCTAACCTCAGACCGTGACGGGGCGCGAACCCTCAACCTGACGCCTCAGAGTCGGAGACGCTACCGACTGTCAGTTTATCTGGATTTTATTGCTTTAGAACTCAGTCTGTTAACCTGGATCTTATTGCTTTAGAACTGAGTGAGTCAGTTAATATGAACTTTCTACCCAGTATATTTAGAAGCTTTAGAACACAATGAGTCAGTTAACCTGGACTCTATATTCATTGTAATTCATATATATCACAGTATTAATATTCTTTCATATTTTTTTGTTTACATTTTCAGCGAGGAGTGGAACCTTCTTCATCAGCAGTAAATCTACCAAGCTTAGCAAGGTAGGACAACCAATTACATAAATACCTAACCTTATAGAGGAAAAGTGTAACAAAATCAGTAATATTATATTCCATTAGTCATAAAAGATCTGTGCATTTGTGCACTGGAATATGTGCGGTTTTGTATTGAAAATATGCATATTGTCTTGTGTGTAGTTTAGTAATGTATGTGTGTGCATTTATTGGAGTGTACGTAGTGTTTCAGTAAAATGTTTATCTGCCATGATTAAATATCTGTAGGATTTTAGCAGTATCATTGCTGCTGTGTCAGGACACCATGTGATAGTTGTGTTGTAGAAATATGTGGCTACTGGGAGGAAATAACTGTTACCTTACTCTCTTATTGTATACACGCACCATAAAATGCTCAGTATTACTTCACATAATCATCTGACATGTCCGAGTTCAGTATGATCATTTAGTATAAAGTTTGTTATATTTTTATAAAGAACAGAACATTTATTTTCAATTTAATGTGGTCGCTTCCTACAGCTCTTTCCTTTACACTTTCATGATACAGTATATAGTGTCGATCTTATATGTAAATGATGTTTAGTACTACAACTAAATGTTCTTTGGACTAGAATAGGACTGGCCAGGACAGCTCAATGTTAAATCTTCCCTCAGCTATGTTTTTTCCTTTGCTTACAACTACACAATATTCTGGCGTATTCATGACACATATCTCATTATCCCTTTACATCTTACAGTTTGCTTTATGTTCTTTTACTGCCTATATATGTCTGTGTACGAAAGCTATAATCCCCCTTTTAAGGAGGGTGTCTGAGTCAGAGCAAAAAAATTGATTCTTTGTGGAAGGAAAACACAAAGGAGAGTCTTTCCAGTCCTCTCACTCTAGCCCATTAGTCAGCTTTTGCAACACTCAGGAGACCAAGGAGATATTCTTGCTCTTCCCTCGGGAGAGAAAGTATTCTGTACATCCTTGAACACCCCCATGCGATTGTGGACTAATCGTAACATATTAAACAGCAAACACTTTACTGTATTCAGTATAACATATTATTCCATTTTCTTTAATGCATAATAATGAAATGTGTTCTTCCTATCATGTTAAATTTTCTCGACATTTTTTCAAATATAGCACCAAATTTCTTGTGATTATCTGATGAATGTGTCCTGTGGACATTACTGACAACCTCACATAGTGCGATTTCCATATCTAGTTATATAGTTATCACCTTGCACATTCTGGCAGCCCTTTATCTCCAAGACACCGAGAGGAGTGATTGAGGTATATTAGCTTCTGGTGTATGCGTGCTTTGACTCAGCCACCCGACAAGAGGAATTGCGGTCATTGTATGTGAATGTACATTGTACAGAATTGTGATAAGATTGTATCTGTTGTATATATTAAAAAACTCCTTTTTTATGTAGTATAATGAAAAGACTCCTTTTTGTATAGAAAATTAATATGCATTGATTTATTGTGCCTGAAGATAAGTCAAGGTACATAAACAATTATGGCATAAAATGTTTTCACTTTTAAACCCTCCCCAGAGAGCTAAGAGGAGTTATTGAGGAATATTTCTTTAGTGAATGTATGTGCTTTGACTTGACCATCCTTCAGGGATTGCGTCTGTTAGATATGTATGTATTAATTTGCATTGTAAGACAGGCATGAGAATCCTCAGATATTTTCCGGTAAGGTGGCAGGTATTAAACTCTGAACAATAGCACTTTCGTTTGATTTAACAGCTATCACTACAGTTGCTTTAATTAGTTTTACACTAATTATTAGTTTCCATAGTTTAGGTTGCTGTTAATTGGTTTTGAATTTTTCTTCTTGGCCATGTGACACCCATGAAGCAAGCTTTTTATTGGTTGGGTTTTTACTAAGTTCAACTCTGAAAATCTAACAAATACTAATTATTTATGGTAGCTAAAATTGGACCTACTTTGTCTCTTTAGTCACTGATTTTCATTGAAAATTCTTTATGGTTTTAAGTGCAATCTTGGAGTATCTTTTCCTAAACTAATAGAAGAGGCTGGACTACATCGTCAATAATGCTTGACTAGGATGTAATATATCTCCTCTTACAATCAAACACATTATGGAAGATTGCACTGCACTCAACCACATATACAAGTAACTCAACATACACTTTCTGAGAGGTCTTTGAGAAAGCCCGGGATGGGCAGTGGTCTCCCATAGAGACTCGGGAGCTGTTCGGCTTAGGGAACAACAACAATAAAAACTTAAAAGAATTAAACTGGCTATTGTGAGCCTTGAGACTTTTTTTTAAATCATCTTATTTTGTAGTATTATACATGACTAAGCAAAATATTGTCTCAAGCTTTATTTTTATGTACAGTCTGTGTTACAGTGGAGAATGGTGGCTACTGCTCTGTCCAAATGTGGAATGCCTTCTTGTTTTTATTAATGGGAATTTTAGTCTACGGTCTTCTTTCTAAGCTAAAGTTGTAAACTTCCTTACTGTAGAGTATACGTAGGGGATTTTACCATCTAATGCAATGCTAAATTGTAATGAAGTTAACTTCCAATTTGGATAGAGTATAAAGGCATCAGTGTTGTGTTCTCTGGGATCCTAGAATGGTCCATTTTTATAATGAAAGTAGGAGATCTTGAATATGATGAGTAACCCCCAGAGCCCCTTGTGAAGTTAAATGGCCTTTTAAATTATTTGGCTAGGTTAGCTTAGGTTATGTGACTCCCCTTGTAAATATGAATAATCCTAGAGCACCCTGGGGTTTCTCATCTTTACAAGATCCAAAGTAGGTCATCTGCTTAACATTATATTTATGCTTTGTCTAATTTTGTTTATTTTGGCAGGGAGGGTTGCATGCTGAGAAGGTGAGCTCGTGATAGACATATGCTTCATGCTTATTGTTCTAAGTATTATTTAGCACGTTTTAGTCTTTTTTTTATACTTACGGTATATTTGTTTAAAACTCTCACTTTGCTCTATATACTTTTGGTAAATATGTGTATGACTCCACTTTTCTCTCTATACTTACAGTATAATTTGTTATGACTCCACTTACTTTATTTTGTGTATGCCTTAATTTTTCTCCCTATACTTATTGTATATTTGTTTATAACTTCACTCTTCTCTTCATACTTACGGCATATTTGTTTATGACTACTTTTCTGTCTTGCATGTCTGTATTCCACATCAATTTTTAATTTCCATCTAATTGATGTACAACAAGTAGCCTGCTTTGAAAATTAGAAATTGTGAATATTCTATATGTTGTGAACTGTTTATCTTCTAGACCCTCAATAATACAAATTTTTCCAAACAAGTTTTCTTTAGTCTAATATTGGAAAAATTTATTTGCACAATTGTATTATTATTTTTCATAATATATACAGTATAGCAATTTTAAAAATATCACAAATCTAATAGGAAATCAGGTAAGTGTCTAGTAATTTGCCAGTGACCATTTGTCAGTTAAATACCTATTATTGTATTAATGTCAGATATTCCTTGCAAATTTTTATAACATGTAATTGTTATCTGAATTCTTGTATCACGTTGTGGGAATTGCATATACCTAACACTCTATGTCCACCCCCATTTGATTGGGGACAAATTGTGATACTTAAAACGGTCCACATACCTAACAATAACATTTTTAAAACGAACTTGTAGGAGATTCAAAAATTGTATACTTGGAGGTTACTTCTAAGTTTATACAGCTTTTTATTAAGTAATTATCATTATTTATTTGGTAAAGGATTCATTAACTTATAATTCACGTACTGAAATACCTTTAATAGTAATTAGTGTGTAGTTTCGAACTGATCAAGTAGAGTGGTTAGAGTGATTGTAAAGATAGTAACTTAGTTAACACTTTAAGGATATATGTTGTAGTTAGGGTATAGTTTTAGAATGCTGTAATAGGATGACTATGAAGATACTCAACTCAGAGAAGACTTAATAGCATATTATTGTTCTTGAAATATTTGAGGCTGTTAGAGTGTAGTTTTAGTTTGATCGACTTGGGTGATTATAAAGAGAGTGCGCTAATAATATACCTCTAGAGCATTTGTGGTACAAAGAGAACAGTTTTAGAATCCCACAGTAGGATGATTACACCACTCTACGAAGACTTTATGGATGCTTTGAGTATGATGTGTATTATCATTATCATCATTACCAAGAAACTATCCCAGCTATTATGAAGATAATTTATGGAAATGAATTTTAGTGCTATGTTAAACTGCAACCCGATTGAATGGTATTGCCAGCCCTTGTTCGCCTATTCCTTTTAATCCGCTCATACGACACATAGTGTAGTTGAGATATTTTCTCTCCTACCATAAGTAGTTGTAATGGTATTATTAGTAGAAATAGTAGTGGTGGTATTAGTACTGTAGTAGGAAAAAAGGATATAAAATCTGTATTCTGATTCTATGCCTTGCATGCCTTAGGAGACAACTACTGTATTAAGAGCCATAGGTTGATACTTTCTTTCCAAAATTCCATTTCTTTAAAACGACACAGAAAAGGTGAGAAGACGAAGGATGAGAATAACCTCTGTTGCCTCAGCTCACAAATTCTGGTTGTAACCATCCAACTGGCAGTTGCTGAAAAATATGGTGACATTAAACATTTTTATATTATATATTTCACATTTATAGTATTTATTTTTATTCAGTAATGATTAGTCCTTTATATACAAGAACATAATCTAGTAATGCGAGGGAATAATGCAAATATTACTATTTAAATTCACAATAATATTATTGCATTCTAATATGGTATACTGTATATAAAATACCGCAAGCACTCTTGTAAGGGGGTGGCCGAGTCAAAGCACACACCTTCACAAAAAGCCAAATATGCCTCAAGCACTCTCCAACCCTTTATTTTCAAGGAACTGAGAAGAGTGTTTTAGGCATGTTTGGCTAGTACAGTGGTAACGCGCTGGCTTTGCATTCACGAGGTCGAAAGATCGGTTCCCGTCCAAGA
>JAXCGZ010019291.1:32500-47500 GCA_037179515.1 Halocaridina rubra | reverse complement strand
CGTCGTCTGTAATATCACTGTTCGGTGATAATAATCACTCCTAAAAATAAATCATTTAAAACATTGGAAGAAACTCAATGTTCGTAATCTATGATAATAAATACTAAAACTAATCTTAATAGAAATAAAGTTTTCTCATTGTAAGACACAGATATTGGAGAGCAGGTGCTGAGGAGACTGGGGCAGGTGAGTCTGGAGAGGCAAAAAAGCATACAGTACAGTACATAATCTATAGAAAAAAATACTGTACTGTAAGTTCTCATTATAAGATACTGTATAATAAAACTACACTTATAAACATAAATAATTATAAACAACTGTGCTTACTTTTACTCATATGGTTTGCTGATCATGGCCATGGTCGTAAGGGCTAATCCGAGATTGCGGCCAATGTTCATAGAAGATTCTCCCTATTCAGCACGGTTTACCCCTTCAATTTTAATTTCCATAGTAATGGCTTTTTTACTTAGTGGCACTGCCATCAGAACTATCACTAACACGCTTGGGAGGAGTAGTGAGGTCATTAACAAGCGAACACAACGAGAGAGCAGATGAAAGCAATAGACACAATATGGCGGGTGGGAATAAATTGAGCGGTGGTCCTTCTCCATCTCTTATGCTGCGTGATGCCTATTTCTTACACTACGCTCAACAAACTATTTTGAATTGAATTGTATTTACAGCTATGTGTTTGGTATTTTTCTTTTTAAATTCTGTATAATTTTTCAATATAAAAAATAAATAAAGCCATTAACTTGATAAATACAAATACAGCTGTGCTGCTAGCTGTACATTCGAGAGTAAATAAAATCGTATTTACAGCTATGTGTTTGGTATTTTTTTCTTTTTAAATTCAATATAATTTTTCAATATAACCAACTGTATATACAAAAATAAATAAATTAAACCTTTAACTTGATAAATACGAATACAGAACAGCTGTGTTTGCTACTGTTATAATATATGGAGCCGTTCCAGAAGCATCCTGTATAGTTGTAGGCTGATGAGTTGTCTGTTAAAAAATGTACACTTACCTGGAGTCCATAAAGTAATGTAAACATTACTTTAATGACTCCAAGTAAGCGTACATTTTTTAACAGACAACTCATCAGCCTACAACTTTATAGGGTGCCTTTGTAATGGCTCCATATATTATAACTGCTACCTGTGTATTCGTGTGTACAGTATTTTGAATAAAATCGTATTTACAGCTATCTGTTTGGTATTTTTCATCTTTAAATTCAATATAATCAAATCTATAAACAAATAAATAAATAAGGCCATTAACTTGATAAATATGACTAGAGCAGTGCTACTAGCTGTGTATTCCTCCGCCGCTCTCACGAACTATTTTGGCATGCGGTTTGAATTTACTGCACCAGTCTGGTAGGTCGAAAAATTAATTTATTAATAATGTATTAATTATTTTTTGGCCTGGTACTGTACATTCAAACCGCATGCCAAAATAGTTTGTGAGAGCGGCAGAGGAATACACAGCTAGTAGCACTGCTGTATTCATATTTATCAAGTTAATAGCTTTATTTATTTTTATTATATATTTGGTTATATTGAAGTTAAAAAAAATACATAGCTGTAAATACGATTTTATTCGAAATACACGAGAATATAAAGCTATCAAACACAGCTTTATGCATATTTGTCAAGTTAATGGCTTTATTTATGTATTTGTTTATATATTTGGTTATACAGTATTGAAGGATTATATTGAATTAAAAAAGAAAATTTCTAAATACGATTTTATTCGAAATATACACGAATACAAAGATAGCAAACACAACTGTATTTGTATTTTTCAAGTTAATGGCTTTATATATATATATATATATATATATATATATATATATATATATATATATATATATATATATATATATATATATATATATATATATATATATATATATATATATATATATATATATATATACAGTATTTGGTTTTAGGGAAGAATTACTGTATATTGTATTTAAAAAATACCAAACACATTTCTGTAAATACGATTTTATTCGAAATACACACGAATGCAAAGCTAGCAAACACTGCTGTACTATATTCATATTTATCAAGTAATGGCTTTAATTATTTATATGTTTATATATTTCGTTATATTGAAAAATTATATTGAATTTAAACAAAAAATACCAAACACATTGCTGTAAATATGATTTTTTTCGAAATACCTTGTTGAGCGTAGCGTAAGAATCAGGCATCATGCAGCATTAGAAGGGGAAGAAGAGACTGCTCAGTTTATGCCCGCCTGCCATATTGTGTCTAGTGCTTTCATCTGCTCTCTGGTTGTGTTCACTCGTTACTGACATTACTATGCCTCTCAAGCGTGTTGGTGATAGTTCTGATGGCAGTGCCACTAAGAAAAGAAAAGCCATCACCATGGAAATAAAAATTGAAGAGGTAAACCGTGCTGAAAAGGGAGAATCTTCTACAAACATTGTCCGCAATCTTGGATTAACTCATACGACCATAGCCACGAGCATCAAACCACATGACTAAAAGTAAGAAATACAGTACCTACAGTATCTTACAATGAGAGCTTATAATACAGTATTTTTTTCTATTGATTATGTACTGTACTGTATGTTCTTTTGCCTCTCCAGACTCACCTGACCCAGTCTCCTCAGCAGCTTCCTCCTAATAAGCCAGTCCCTCCCTCCCTATGCAAGCAAACCACATGAGTAAAACAATACAGTACCTACAGTTTTGTACTATACTCTATTATTGTAGTGTCATACAGTACAGTTATTCCTATGTTTATAAGTGTAGTTTTATTATACAGTACCTGTATCTTACAATGAGAACTTTATTTCTATAGTTTAATGGTAATATAAAGGGTAAGCACTATTATTAATATTAGTTTTAGTATTTTTTTTATCATAGATTACAAACATATATTTTTTTCCAGTGTGTTAACTGTTATATTTTTAACAGTATTACTTACCTTTATTACTATGGTTGGTTTGCATCTTAATGACTGGTGTGTTGAAAAATTTATTTATTGATTACTTATTGGTCTTCGATGTAACCTCAAAACGACTTAAAACGGGGACCCCTAGTGTATATATATATATATATATATATATATATATATATATATATATATATATATATATATATATATATATATATATATATATATATATATATATATATATATATATATATATATATATATATATATATATATATATATATATATATATATATATATAATTTGCTAGAGCATAATGTGGACTGACATGTTTTTTTAATTTCAGTGCAAAGGTATAAACATTGAGGGTAAAGTGATACCGCAGACACTGACCCAAGAGGTAAGTCATTAAAATTACTGCTAGCAAATTATCTACATCTTATATAATACTTGTGTACATTAAGTTCAACTGCTAGTATTATGCATCACAGTATTCAAGTGCTGCATGCAGAACTGTCATAGGAAACCTCGACAATGCAGTGGTTAGAGCGCTCAACTTGAGAAATTAAAAAGTAACATTCAAGCCGACCATCGGAAATTAGGAAGGGCATCCAGCCTTAATTCCCCAACTCCCAGATCAATCTGTCTTGTTTTCATCACCATTAAACTGGGGACTAATTGTGACACATAAAATTATGAAAATCTAGAAATGTCATACTTAGTTGCTATTGTAATGCTTTATAGGATTTCTTATTTTCAAGATCTACATTGTCTAGTACAGTATACTGTACTATAGTTTTTAAACCCAAGAAGTGATCAAATGTCTTTAAAACGCCTACATCACAGTATTATGTGGTGTTTGATATGCATTTAGCTATTATTCCCCCTTAGGAGGAGCAAGAATTCCTGCTTTATGTTCCCTTCCGTGTTTTAATAGTTGACTAGATGGGGCAGAGTGAGAGGACGTGAAATACCCTCCCTTGTATATCCCTTTCACAAAGAGCCAAGTTTTTACAAGGTTGATTATAATTTTTTTTTTTATAGATTAATTACCAATATTCATTATAAGGTGAAAATTATTTAGACTTTTAAAAAAGTACACTTTGATCTAGTGCCAGTATGACTGAAGTGTCTAGTTTGTAATGTGTATTCCAAACTCCAAAGACCTGATTCCCATATGCATTACTTATATGAAACTATGATTTTTTATTAATTTTCTAGTAGATGATATGATCTATGAATTTTTATATCAAACATAAATTTTTATCCCTGCAGTGGAGTACCGTGGTAACGCAGTGATTAAAGCGTTCAATTTGAGAAGTGACAAACCTACGTTCAATCCACGGGGCATTAGGAAGGGCATCCAGTCTTAATTCTCAACTCCAACCTGTGTGACCACCCTTGTAATGGCTAGTACAGTGGTAACGCGCTGGCTTCGCATTCACGAGGTCGAAAGATCGGTCCCCGTCCAAGACCGAGAGTTTAAGCTGTTTACTGGCAGGAACTGCTGTGGGTGGACATCACAGTGGGGGGTTGGGGCTTGTCCTGGCTGACGAATACCCATTGTAAAATGGAAATAAAGTTTATATATATAAAGTAATAGTCATAAAATGGAAATAACAATAGCTTTTAGAAAGCTATAGTGTATATGAACTCTTTTGTAGTATTGCCATTTCTTGGAAGCAACACTATATGTATAATTCAAATATCTTCTTATATATATATATATATATATATATATATATATATATATATATATATATATATATATATATATATATATATATATATATATATATATATATATATATATATATATAATATATATATATATATATGCAGATGACTGCTGGTGAGTTAAAGTTTGCCCTTGAAGTAGAAACAGTTCTCAACACAATTCCTCAACCTGAATACAGACAGCTAGTTGTTGAGGTCAGTATTTTTTGTGCAGTTTCTGTGTTGCACATACCATGCTAAATATTGTCATTGTTTGAATATTGTCTTATGTTGCTGAAGGCCATGTACATAGATTTTGAAGTTAGCAGAATCGCTAGTATTATACTTATTCTCTTGTAGTAATTTTGGGAGAAAAAAATTTAATGTGAGAATTAGTATCCATTTAAATATTTTTTTTTCAACAAATGTAGGCTCTGATGGTGCTGTCATTGGTGCGAGAATACCACACAGCTGATTACATGGGGGATATTGTTTCAGCTCAGGACATTGTTCACTTAGCCAATAACATCTTTTTGCAAGATCAAGTGAGTTGAAAGTTTTTTGTACATCATCATTAATAATTTATATATAATATTTTTCTATCTTATGTAAACATATTTTTGCAATATCAATGATTTGAAAGTAATTTTTGTATATCTTTAGTATATATCATTTTTATTTTTTATATATTTTCCTTCCCCTTTTCCTCACCGAGTTGCTTCCATCCTGAAATCTTCTGGTGTATAGTCTTTTGACTTCTACCAGCTGGGCTTGGTGCTTTACTTATGATAATATTAATAATAATGATAGAACAAATGCAGTGCAATTATACATTTTTAAATGTCTTCAAATAATCTACCTTCCTTGTCAAGAATCGAACCTGAAACTCAAGACTAGGATTTCACAGTTTAGTTCACTCAACCACAGTGGTTGTTTAAAAAAAAGGGGGGAACTGGAACATCTACTGATGATACACAGACAAAGGGACGCCACTGTAACCATTAATCTTCGTTTTACTCCCTTCTTCAACCCAACAGTGGTCAGCACACATATTTTATTCTCCTCAACTGCCATGGCTAACTAGATAGAACAAATACTCTGCAATTAACATTTTCAAATGTTTTTAAATAAGCTACCTTCCTTGCCTAGTTAGCCTTGGGGGTTGAGGGAGAATTAAATGTGTGCGATGAGCACTGAGGGGTTGGAGAGGGGGTAATATGGAAATTAATCGTCACAATGGTGTCCTCTGTGTAACATCAGTAGATGTTCCGGTTTCCTCTCTTAACCTTTGTAGTTCAGTGCACTAAGCTGTGAAGTTCTAGTCAAGTTTCCCAGGTTCAATTCCAGACTAGGAAGGTAGATTACTTAAAGACATTTACGAATGTGTAATTGCAGTGCATATGTTCTATCATCTAGTTAGCCTTGGGGGTTGATGAGGAGGTAACTGGTTATAGTGGTATCCCTCTGTCAGTGTAACATCAGTAGATATTCCAGTTCCCTCTCATTTAACAACCACTGTGGTCCAGTGGATTAAGCTCTGGAGTTCTAGTTTAGAGTTCCCAGGTTTTATTCCCAACAAGGAAGATAGATTATTTGGATAACGATAATAATAATAATAAGTATCTAGATCCTGGAATACCTCAAGGTTCAAAATATATACCAGAAGTGTATTGTTTTGTGTATACAAGTTGTCACCTTTCAGCTAAGACTGATTCTGACCAACCATTTATAAGGAGAATTTGTTGCAAGTTGAGCTATTTATAAAAAAAGACAGTATGGGACTAGTGCAGTGTATACACTGACTATGCTTCTCTTAAATATCAGTTGTTTTTTCCTTTACTGGAAATTGATTAATAATTGTTGTTTTTTCCTTTACTGGAAATTGATTAATAATTGTTAACTTTCATCATTCTATATTAGAACAAAACTACATCACCAGAATATATAGCATGAATCTTATTCCAAACTTCATCTATTTATGAATTGGTTTAAGTGCACTGATTTTATCTGTTAGTAGTTGCAAGACCATTACTAAGATTTTCCATACTTTAGTCACTTCCAATGACATTAGTGATTGAAGGTATTCTTCTCTATGCCTCCCAAGTTTCGATAAAACAAATGGAGTGCATAGTCTTGTAAAAAGGTCTCCTTTACCTGTTTTAAACAATTTGGTCTTTTTAAATATTCTAGGTTTAAAAAACAACACATTTTTATACATGTTCTTATTAATTACATACACAAGCATTAGACATATTTGATAGCTGTATAGAATAACACTTGCTGAATGGGAGTCTCGATGTGATTTTGGGTTTTTGATAAGTTATGCAGGCCTGGTTAGCTCATTTGTTTAACCTCCTCCCCAGCAATGAAGAATTAGCTTGCTTTTGCCTGTGACATTTTTCAGTAAGGACGATATACCTCGTCTTCTCCATTCCAGCTCTCTCTGAGCCTGATTATTTCTCACTTAATGCATTTGGAATTGCAAAGTTTCATGGAAAAAAATTCCTGGTGAAGATGTTAATGCAGATGTATTCACTAATCTTTACAGAGTACCGATTTCTTTAGCTTTCAATATAATGGCTCTTCCACTTACGTGATATGTTCATATATAACTCATATTCTTGGTTAACGCATGTTCACCTACAGAAGCAACAAGATGGTGATGCTACTACTTGCTGTGCCAGAGACAAGAGGGAACCAGGCATTGGAGGTGGACTTGCTTGTGGTGGCACTGCGTACATTTGTCTTCACTTCTATGACAGTGCTCCATCAGGTAGCTTTGGTACAATGTCGTACATGATAAGAGCAGTTGCAATTACCCTAAACTGTTTTCCACAAGATGGAGAAATGGACTGCACTGTAAGCTGAACAAGGAAATCCTCTGTTGAAGGTTTAAAAAAATCAGATAAGGTAGCATATGCTAAAGATAGGTTGTCAGTAATAAGAGGCTGAATTTTAATCACATACGTTACACGAAGGTTAGGAACATGAATTCTGATTCTGTTAGACTTCGATAGGAATGGTTAAGTCATATCAGTTTTAAACTACTGTATTATATAAATTGAGGTACAACTCAGTTATTTTTATTTATAGGCATACTCTAGGTATAATGTTTATGATATTTATATTGATTGTATAGTCTTCATATATACAGAAAAGAGCTACATGGTTCTCTGTATATACTAATGAAATTTAAATAATATGATTAGAAAGTTGCACAATAATAGGTACTGTAATGAGAATTGCGTATTCTGTTTCTTTAGTCTGTTGTTTGCATTTGTGTCACTATTAATTCCTATAATTTGGGAGGACATAAGACAAAATGTTGCTAGGAAATTGAGGCTGTATGCCCTTCCTTATGCCCTTGGGCTCGATAGTTAGTCTATCAAGTCATGAGTCAAGCATTCTACACACTGCTTCCTTGATCCCCCTTCTTTACTCTACATCCACTCCAGTATCTCGTTATATTATTCTAACTGTAGTTGCATCAAAGTTGTTGTTGTTTGCCATATTATATATATATATATATATATATATATATATATATATATATATATATATATATATATATATATATATATATATATATATATATATATATTATATCCATTCGAATGGGGGTGGACACATACAGGCCAGAGCAGGGGAATTTACTTGCATCAAGGCAATCTTAAAATGCAAGCCTTGGCTTCTGTCCCACTTTAATGTATTATACCAATACTGTAATGTACTTTGCAAGCATCAGATAGAATGAATGGGTAGGTTGTTAAATGTATGTTACAGAAAATGGAGGGTCCCAGTTGATTGGAGGAGTTCATGTGTAGTTCCACGTTAAAAAGGAAAAGGAGATAAGTATGAGTGAAGTAGCTTTAGAGGAATTAGTTTGATGAGTGTAATTAACAAAGTATATGGAAGTGTTAATCTAGAAAATTAGATAAGGTACTGAGAAATTGATTGGAGAAGAACAGGTGGGTTCAGGAGAGGAAGAGGATGAGTGTTTGTGGTAAGACAGGTGTGTGAGAAGTTCTTAGAGAAAGGTAGGGACACGTTTTGAGTTTTTATGGAATTAGATAGTTTATAACAGGGTTGATAGAGAGGAGTCGTGAGTGTTGCGACAGTATGGAATAAGTGGAAGATTGTTGAGAGTCGGTAATGGTATGAGTGTCAAGGATGTGCAATGATGCCATGGTTTTTTATTGTGTATATGGATGGAGTGGTAAGGGAAGTATATGAAAGAGTATTAGACAGAGGCTTGCAATTAATGGGTGAGTATGGAAGGTTGTGGAAAGTGACTCGGTTACTATTTGCAGATGACACGGCATTGGTGGCTGACACTGAGTATAAGGTGAATTATTTGGTGACTGAGTTTGTTAGGGTGTTTAAAAAGAGGGAAGTTGCAGGTGAATCTTGGTAAGAGTAAAATCATGATATGCATGAGGAGTGTTAATGTTGGCAGACTATATGATGTAGTAAATAGAGTTGCCTGAAGAAATTGAAAGTTTTAAGTATCTAGGATAGTATGTGACAAGGAATGGACGAGTGGATTCAGAGGTTAGTCGTAAAGTGAAGGAAGAGAGAAAATGTGTATGTCTTGTTATACGAAACGTCATGACTCGAAACTATCTGACTTACTACTGAATCAGCTCAATAATAATGAGAATAATTTGGTAAGAAGATTGCAAATGCAAAAACAGAGGTCATATATAACAAGATACACATTTATGTATATGTATGTAGCTATTTATATGTATATTTAAATGTATATACATATACGTGATCATATCTGCGTATATATGGAGGTGTACATGTATGTGTCATTAAGTACGAGGATATCTGGATACTAAACTAATGATTGTTGCATGTGAGAGGACTGAATAATATACACATGCCTCAAATATCCCTGCTGAATATGTATTATAGAGAAACTGTCTCCCAAAATTTATATTCTGGCAGGTGTTTTTTGAAGACTTGGTAAGAAAGTTTTAAAGGCCAAAAACTCCCATCATCAGGCAGCTCAGTAAAAACTGATGAAAAAACTTTCTTGTAAAAAGACGATGGTTCAGAAGTGTTTTTGACGAAAAATAATTTTTGGCAGAGATCTGTTACTTCTATGGTAAACGCTTTCTCTCTATAATATACTCTTCAACGGCAATATTTGAGGGACATGGTGCTTTGAGGCAAATCAGTTTTGCAGTCCTCTCGTATGCTATTCACATATATTTATTACAGATGTGTATATTCATACATGTATGTGTATATGTATGCACATGTACAAGTATAGATGTGTAAATATACACACAAACAAATACACGTATATGTATGCACACATTCCTATACAGGTATACATGTATAGATACATATAGACGTACATGTATACACAGGCATATACTCATATAGCATGTATACATACATTTAAAGACATATGCACGTACAAGACGTCTAGGCCCAATGCAGTATGATAATAGAAATATTTTACCTCATATCAAAACTATAAACTATTTAATCATTGAACTAGCAGAAACAGAGTATAAACACTTTGAAAAGATATATTCCTATGTACATGCATAGAAGATGCACTGTACTGTGATTTGAAATCCTGATAATCAAACGATGATTGCAAAATTTTGTAAGACTGATGTCTGACTCCAGCAGTACTGTATAATCTCTAGTCATGTGTTTAATCTATATCAAATTATATAGAATAATATGTAAATTATAATCTTATGCCTGATTTTCTTGGGGGAATGCAAATTTATTCGAGCACATACATTGACCCTGAGCTTGATTATCTAATAAATTTTTATCCAGAGTAACTTGCAAAAAATTTATGAAAAATAACATCGCTATTTCTCTTTAACAAGTATGTTACTTTTTATCAGTTACGTACATAATGGATTCGGTTTTACGTCACGAACTCCCTTTTCTACTAAGGGCTAGGACGGTTGCCTTCTTTAAGAAGGACTTGTTTTGGCAGATGTAATCGTTACCCTGAGTGTATGCCCTTACTAACCTCAGTCCGTGACGGGGCGCGAATCCTCGACTTGCCACGGAGACTACCAGTTACGTACATAATGATAAAAGTAATTTCCATAATTGGAAAAACATAACACTCTTATAGCTTACTTATATTAAGCTGAAACTAAAATAGAATCTGCAAGCAGATTTGAACACATGTAGGTTGTGAGCCTGTATGAGATTTCGTTACTGTTCTGTTGCTTAACATGAGTAATATACTGTATTATTCTTTTAGACAGTTATAGCCGTATTTTTAACAGATGGTAAATAACATACTGATATTAGATGCATTTTTATGCCAGACTTTTGCAGATAGCTTTGCAAATCATGATTTATGTTGCTGTTATACCCTTCACCGTATTACTGCATAGTGTCTTACTATTTACAAAAATATAGCATACAGTGTTTCCCCACATTATAAATTAGGCTGAGACTGTATTATGAAATGGCATTAAAAGTTACCCTACTATCATTTCACCTCATATTACTTTTTAAGGCAATGAGATGGAAATGAAAATACAATGATTTTACAAAAACAAGATTGGTATAATAAAAATTTAGTGTTTATCGTGGGTTAACTATAAAATACTTCATCTCCATGACTGAAGCAGTTTGTTTGCATGGCCAATAGCATACTTATCTGCTCCTGCATTTAAAACATTCACTAAAAGACAAAGTCCTCCTTTATGTACATATATCTGAACTGGAAAGACAGTTGTTCTTGATTAAAATTAATGTTACCATTAATATAATTATACATTGTACATAATATTTCTAGTAGGTTACTAGATGTTCTCTGTCCGAGTGATTTTAGTGGAGAATGAACAAATTTATAAAATAATTGAGTTTACTTAATTGTAGAAGATAATCTGCACTATCATGGAAAAATCAGAATAAAACATATGTAAAGAGTGTGTTTATATCCTTGTTATTTTATGACTGCAGCATATTATATATATATATATATATATATATATATATATATATATATATATATATATATATATATATATATATATATATATATATATATATATATATATATATATAAGTTGATGACATAAGTTACAAACCAAATGCAGCAAACCACTCATGGCTAAGACATATCCCAACTTGTAGTGGCCTTTGCAATATGCAGGGAGTATGAGAGAAGTTCTTTCAACTCCTCCAGAGATGAAAATGGTCATCATCACAGTTACCTATTCAATATGTTTAACTACAGAAAGGACAATAAAAATTGTTAAAGATTTAGATATAAGGGTAGAGGCTCTTGTTGGAGAACAGCCCAGTCTCTCTAAGGAAGGCTTTGCCAATACCGGGATTTCCTACAGAGAGCTCGGGGAGTGTATGCTATGTTGTTGGCGTACGTGCTTGTAAGCAAAGCAATCATCCATAATGTGTTGACTGTATGAGGTGATGTGTAACATTTTGTGCAGGCATCATTGACAGAGTCATCTAGCTTCTTGTCATAGCTCAGAAGGGCTGGGTGGTGCTCTCATCGTAGCCTGGTCAGATAGACCCTGCCTCATAGGGAAGGGAGGATGTAGAAGGATGGAGGTCGGTGTAATGAGGGCAAAGGAAGAAGTTGGGAAGTTAGTGAGGGGGGACCAAGGAGTGGGTGAAAACTGACCTAAACAAGTTAAGGACAAAAGGAGGGGAATATTCAGGAAGCATAACTCAACTACTTAAGAAGAATGGAGATGAACAAGGGGTCAAAAATTAATATATAAATATGTATTATTAAAGGAGACTTACTACTTGACAAGCAGTGTGCAGATATTGTTCCTTTATAAATATGTAAAAGAGACAAGATTATAAGCAAAACCTAGTTGAAAGTGTGACTGTGGCTAGGATTGAAAGGATAAGTGGTTTTGGTTCAATGACCAGTTTGTGTAGGTCAAGAGTTCACCAAATAAGATATAAAAATTTTGCCCCCGTATACTATATAATTGGATCTCAAAACTGCATACAGGAGAGCAGAGAAGAAAGCAATGTGGCACTTCCATTAGATGTACAAAGCTTGAGGCTATTCACTGATGGGAATACATTTCTCTTATAAGGATAATAAAGAAATGCGTAACAGGTTAGGAAGAGAATGAGATCCAATGAAAAGGCCAGGTCAAGAAGGATGTGTACTGTTAAAATGGCTGATTTTCAGCGTAGAGGATAAGGTAATTAGAGAAGCAACAGCGCTGCAGTCCTTATATCTAGTGTGATGCAGTACCGCCGCAGCATGATGTGATGCTGTGCAGCGGGACTGCAATTGTGTGATGCCCCTCAAATGTTTGTGCATTATCGTCATGCAGCAGTGCAACCCCATAGTGTGATAACACCCTAATGAGCCATAAAGCTGGAATAATAAGAAGGAGGTAGAAGTCAGTGTGAAAGTTGCCACTGATAATGCTACATAGTGATTTCAGCAGAGAAAAATTTATGAAGGATAGTGGAGGAGTCTGGCAAGGTGGGAGGAGGAAATTATAAGATGAACTCTAAAAAACTAAGGCGATGGGATGTAATACGGTTGGTAATGGAGTAAGTCTGAAGACAACATTTACTGGTATGGTAATCAGAGACACTGACATCTTGAGATGTTTGGTAGTGAATATAAAAAGAAGGTAGTCAAGTTATGGAAAAGACCAAAAAGTAAGACAGAGCAATACCGAGTACAATGCGCAAGGCTTGGAAGACCAAGACTGGACTGTACAACGGAATAATTACTCCTGCAGTATTTATATTGAAAGAAGTGTTGAACTGAAAGCAGATAATAAAAAGAAAACAAACACTGCAGATTAAAAGCCTTAGAGAATTTTTTAAGTTGAACAACTCCACTGGGTGAGGAAGGATATAGTGTATATAGAGAGAAGAGAATGATGGAACAAATAATTTAAGTAGTTTGAACACTTAAAATGGATGTATACCATGGAAAAATGAGACCAATGCTTAAACTAGAAGTATACTAAGGAAAATGACACCAGGTACTTTGACTGGATGTACGTCAAAGAAAACTGAAAACAGGTGCTTAAGTTGATGTATACCAAGTTAAATAGAGACCAGATGCTTTAAAATGGATGTATGCCAAAGAAAACTGAGAACAGGTGCTGAAGTTGATGTATACCAAGTAAAATAGAGACCAGATGCTTTAAAGTGGATGTATACTCACGAAAAATAAGAGGCTTAAACTAGATATATACTGAGGAAAAATAAGACCTGGTGCTTAAACTAGATGTATACCAAGGTAAAATGAGACCAGGTGCTTAAACTAGATGTATCCCAAGGAAATATGAGATTAGGAGCTAAATCAGATGTACAGTATACCAAGGAAAAATAAGATCAGGTGCATAAACTAAATGTATACTAAGGAAAATTGAGACCAGATGTGCACCAACAAAAAATGAGACCAGGTGCTTATACTGGATGTATACCAAGGTAAAATGAGACCAGGTGCTTATACTGGATGCATACAAGGAGAAGGCAATGGAATTGGGAGCATGGAGCCTGGTTGTGGACAAGTCTTAACAGCAAGAAAGATGTGAACCAAGCAATACGTAAAATGGCTTGGTACAGAGGAATATATAACTTACTTTGATTAAGTTACAGCAAGCCCTTATAAGGGAATCAAAGTAGAATACGAAAACAAAAGGCCCTACTTTGGAAAGGGTTTGTGTACATTTGTACAGTATGCACTAATACATCTTAGAGTAATTATGATTACAAAGATTTAAAGCTGCGCAGTCTTCTTTCATTAATCTGTTTGTGGCCAGGCTGTTGCCTAAGGTGAAAAAGCACATATTAAAAAGTAAAACAATATGTCAGCATCTTACCTAATGTTTTGTTTTCTGCTTCACTGTGGCTTTCCATGTGTTAAAGTGAACGAATAGCATGGCAGCTGAGAATCTTGACTGTAAATCATATCTGTCTAATTCATGAGCCCACTCAACGGCTCCCCAACGTGAAATCTGAAGAGGAGATAACGCAACTGTGGTGAAACCAGTACATTAGTGCCCCATTATATTCATATATGATCTAACAGGGGGTACTTGAAAAAACTATATAATAACAGTAAGAGGATCATTCATAACTCTGGGAAATACAGAGTTCAAGCATTTTTTATTTTATATGTGTCACTATTTGTCTCCACTGTGAAGGGTGGACAGAGACAGATTGGAGCTGGAGAATTGACCTCCTGACTTGAGAATTCTCACCACTATGCTAGTGTGGTATTCATACACGATGAAACCAACTAAAATCCAAAGAGAATTGACCACAGACCTCAATAACAAGGTGCAAATAATCAATGCTATATCAGGCAATACATATTCGGTCAA